>JALPQI010003930.1:0-84761 GCA_025490895.1 Thaumatotibia leucotreta
CCTGTCCCGCTCTAATTACCACTCGTCTCTCTCTATCTTCACCTGTCCCGCTCTAACTACACCGGTCCCGCTCTAATTACACCTGTCCCGCTCTAACTACACCGGTCCCGCTCTAATTACACCTGTCCCGCTCTAACTGCACCTGTCCCGCTCTAATTGCACCTGTCCCGCTCTAATTACACTCGTCCCTCTCTATCTGCACTTGTCCCGCTCTAATTACAACTGTCCTGCACCCATCCCGCTCTAACTACACCGTTCTTCCTCTAATAAAGTGACAAATGTCAAGCGACGCGTTGACAGTACTAGCGCGACTAGCCACCGAGACCTCCCTCCGGTACGCCATCCAGCTCATCACCACAGCCTCGCTGGTGGCCAAGAGGAGGAAAGCCACCGAGGTAATACCTAGCCTACCTACAGACTGTCAAATGTCAAGCGACGCGTTGACAGTACTAGGCAGTGTACCAACTAAGCTATGGAGGCTGACAAACATTCGCTCTAATTACACCTGTCCCGCTCTAACTGCACCCGTCCCGCTCTAATTACACCTGTCCCGCTCTAACTGTATCCGTCCCGCTCTAACTGCACCCGTCCCGCTCTAACTGCACCTGTCCCGCTCTAATTACACTCGTCCCTCTCTATCTTCACCTGTCCCGCTCTAATTACAACTGTCCTGCACCCATCCCGCTCTAACTACACCGTTCTTCCTCTAATAAAGTGACAAATGTCAAGCGAC
The DNA here is from genome assembly GCA_025490895.1 of Thaumatotibia leucotreta. Taxonomy (NCBI): domain Eukaryota; kingdom Metazoa; phylum Arthropoda; class Insecta; order Lepidoptera; family Tortricidae; genus Thaumatotibia; species Thaumatotibia leucotreta. Next base: position 734 of record JALPQI010003930.1, read on the forward strand.
GCGTTGACAGTACTAGCGCGACTAGCCACCGAGACCTCCCTCCGGTACGCCATCCAGCTCATCACCACAGCCTCGCTGGTGGCCAAGAGGAGGAAAGCCACCGAGGTAATACCTAGCCTACCTACAGACTGTCAAATGTCAAGCGACGCGTTGACAGTACTAGGCAGTGTACCAACTAAGCTATGGAGGCTGACAAACATTCGCTCTAATTACACCTGTCCCGCTCTAACTGCACCCGTCCCGCTCTAATTACACCTGTCCCGCTCTAACTGTATCCGTCCCGCTCTAACTGCACCCGTCCCGCTCTAACTGCACCTGTCCCGCTCTAATTACACTCGTCCCTCTCTATCTTCACCTGTCCCGCTCTAATTACAACTGTCCTGCACCCATCCCGCTCTAACTACACCGTTCTTCCTCTAATAAAGTGACAAATGTCAAGCGACGCGTTGACAGTACTAGCGCGACTAGCCACCGAGACCTCCCTCCGGTACGCCATCCAGCTCATCACCACAGCCTCGCTGGTGGCCAAGAGGAGGAAAGCCACCGAGGTAATACCTAGCCTACCTACAGACTGTCAAATGTCAAGCGACGCGTTGACAGTACTAGGCAGTGTACCAACTAAGCTATGGAGGCTGACAAACATTCGCTCTAATTACACCTGTCCCGCTCTAATTACACCTGTCCCGCTCTAATTACACCTGTCCCGCTCTAATTACACCTGTCCCGCTCTAACTACACCTGTCCCGCTCTAATTACACTCGTCCCTCTCTATCTTCACCTGTCCCGCTCTAATTACAACTGTCGTGCACCCATCCCGCTCTAACTACACCGTTCTTCCTCTAATAAAGTGACAAATGTCAAGCGACGCGTTGACAGTACTAGCGCGACTAGCCACCGAGACCTCCCTCCGGTACGCCATCCAGCTCATCACCACAGCCTCGCTGGTGGCCAAGAGGAGGAAAGCCACCGAGGTAATACCTAGCCTACCTACAGACTGTCAAATGTCAAGCGACGCGTTGACAGTACTAGGCAGTGTACCAACTAAGCTATGGAGGCTGACAAACATTCGCTCTAATTACACCTGTCCCGCTCTAACTGCACCCGTCCCGCTCTAATTACACCTGTCCCGCTCTAATTACACTCGTCCCTCTCTATCTTCACCTATCCCGCTCTAATTACAAGTGTCCTGCACCCATCCCGCTCTAACTACACCGTTCTTCCTCTAATAAAGTGACAAATGTCAAGCGACGCGTTGACAGTACTAGCGCGACTAGCCACCGAGACCTCCCTCCGGTACGCCATCCAGCTCATCACCACAGCCTCGCTGGTGGCCAAGAGGAGGAAAGCCACCGAGGTAATACCTAGCCTACCTACAGACTGTCAAATGTCAAGCGACGCGTTGACAGTACTAGGCAGTGTACCAACTAAGCTATGGAGGCTGACAAACATTCGCTCGAATTACACCTGTCCCGCTCTAACTGCACCCGTCCCGCTCTAACTGCACCCGTCCCGCTCTAACTGCACCCGTCCCGCTCTAACTACACCGGTCCCGCTCTAACTGCACCCGTCCCGCTCTAACTACACCGGTCCCGCTCTAACTGCACCCGTCCCGCTCTAATTACACGCGTCCCTCTCTATCTTCACCTGTCCCGCTCTAACTGCACCCGTCCCGCTCTAATTCCACGCGTCCCGCTCTAATTACACCTGTCCCGCTCTAATTACACCTGTCCCGCTCTAATTACAAGTGTCCTGCACCCATCCCGCTCTAACTACACCGTTCTTCCTCTAATAAAGTGACAAATGTCAAGCGACGCGTTGACAGTACTAGCGCGACTAGCCACCGAGACCTCCCTCCGGTACGCCATCCAGCTCATCACCACAGCCTCGCTGGTGGCCAAGAGGAGGAAAGCCACCGAGGTAATACCTAGCCTACCTACAGACTGTCAAATGTCAAGCGACGCGTTGACAGTACTAGGCAGTGTACCAACTAAGCTATGGAGGCTGACAAACATTCGCTCTAATTACACCTGTCCCGCTCTAACTACACCTGTCCCGCTCTAATTACACCTGTCCCGCTCTAACTGCACCCGTCCCGCTCGAACTGCACCTGTCCCGCTCGAACTGCACCCGTCCCGCTCTAATTACACTCGTCCCTCTCTATCTTCACCTGTCCCGCTCTAACTGCACCCGTCCCTCTCTATCTTCACCTGTCCCGCTCTAACTACACCGGTCCCGCTCTAACTGCACCCGTCCCGCTCTAACTGCACCCGTCCCGCTCTAACTACACCGGTCCCGCTCTAACTGCACCTGTCCCGCTCTAATTACACCTGTCCCGCTCTAACTGCACCCGTCCCGCTCTAACTACACTCGTCCCTCTCTATCTTCACCTGTCCCGCTCTAATGACAACTGTCCTGCACCCATCCCGCTCTAACTACACCGTTCTTCCTCTAATAAAGTGACAAATGTCAAGCGACGCGTTGACAGTACTAGGCAGTGTACCAACTAAGCTATGGAGGCTGACAAACATTCGCTCTAATTACACCTGTCCCGCTCTAATTACACCCGTCCCGCTCTAATTACACCCGTCCCGCTCTAACTACACCCGTCCCGCTCTAATTCCACCTGTCCCGCTCTAATGACACTCGTCCCTCTCTATCTTCACCTGTCCCGCTCTAATTACAACTGTCCTGCACCCATCCCGCTCTAACTACACCGTTCTTCCTCTAATAAAGTGACAAATGTCAAGCGACGCGTTGACAGTACTAGCGCGACTAGCCACCGAGACCTCCCTCCGGTACGCCATCCAGCTCATCACCACAGCCTCGCTGGTGGCCAAGAGGAGGAAAGCCACCGAGGTAATACCTAGCCTACCTACAGACTGTCAAATGTCAAGCGACGCGTTGACAGTACTAGGCAGTGTACCAACTAAGCTATGGAGGCTGACAAACATTCGCTCTAATTACACCTGTCCCGCTCTAACTGCACCCGTCCCGCTCTAACTGCATCCGTCCCGCTCTAATTACATCGGTCCCGCTCTAACTACACCGGTCCCGCTCTAACTACACCTGTCCCGCTCTAACTACACCTGTCCCGCTCTAATTACACCTGTCCCGCTCTAACTGCACCTGTCCCGCTCTAACTGCATCCGTCCCGCTCTAATTACACTTGCCCCGCTCTAATTACACTTGCCCCGCTCTAATTACACTTGTCCCGCTCTAATTACACTTGCCCCGCTCTAATTACACTCGTCCCTCTCTAATTACACCTGTCCCTCTCTATCTTCACCTGTCCCGCTCTAATTACAACTGTCCTGCACCCATCCCGCTCTAACTACACCGTTCTTCCTCTAATAAAGTGACAAATGTCAAGCGACGCGTTGACAGTACTAGCGCGACTAGCCACCGAGACCTCCCTCCGGTACGCCATCCAGCTCATCACCACAGCCTCGCTGGTGGCCAAGAGGAGGAAAGCCACCGAGGTAATACCTAGCCTACCTACAGACTGTCAAATGTCAAGCGACGCGTTGACAGTACTAGGCAGTGTACCAACTAAGCTATGGAGGCTGACAAACATTCGCTCTAATTACACCTGTCCCGCTCTAACTGCACCTGTCCCGCTCTAATTACAACTGTCCTGCACCCATCCCGCTCTAACTACACCGTTCTTCCTCTAATAAAGTGACAAATGTCAAGCGACGCGTTGACAGTACTAGCGCGACTAGCCACCGAGACCTCCCTCCGGTACGAAATAAATCTTCAACATTGACGTCCATAGTTCATTCGGCATGACCCTGTTTGCGAAGCTGGAGGCCCGGCTTCGAATCCCTTTTTAGCTGCGACCATATAACATGGACATCTAACGCCAGCTCAAAATGCACCCAGACACAATTGTTCAATTGTGCCAAGATAGGCAGGACATAGCGTCTTAACACCGCGCATATTTCGGCGCAACATCTTTAGGTGCGGTTAAACTAAAAGAGCATTCGCTGTTCTAACCTCCCACTCTACGAAATTCAATCGGTACGCAAAACGTGATTGGTTGATTTCTTAGAACGGGCGCTAGAACAGCGAATGCTCTTTCGGTCTGCACGCACCTTTTGACAAATGTTTATACAGGGTGACATCGGAGTCGTGATCCAAACTGTGAGAAACGTGTTAAGATGGTCTTCCTAAACAATGTTCTCTATGGGACCTATATGGACAAACATACTTTTTTTACGACTAATAAAGTTCGAGTTCATTAATATGTATACATTTCTCCATACTAATCCTTTCCAAATGTGTTTACATAATTATGAAACGAGACTGGAAGTTATGAACACTTCTGCACCGTTCGGTATGGAAACAGTTTTTTTTTTCGCGATATTCATATTTGGTCCATGGGAAACCTTGTTGAGAATGACCATCTTAACACGTTTCTCACAGTTTGGATCACGACCCCGATGTCACCCAGTAGAATATAGCCAATAAAAACTTTGACGGACCAATCACAACTATTTTTAAATGGCGGTGTAAGTTTTTATAGATTGACATTGAAATTAATTACTAAAATTCAGGACCGTTTTTGAAAGACAATTTAGTATGACGTGCGGCTTCCATGTTTTATTTGTTCGTAGACTTTGTACTATTCCCGGAAAAAGCGTTAACCTAATTAATTTGAATGCAAACATGCTATGAAATATTGTATGTATGTATGTATGTAAATTCTTTATTGTACACAAAACACAGAGGTAAAAATACACATATTAACAGTAAATTTGACAGGTACAAAGGCGAACTTATCCCTGTAAGGGATCTCTTCCAGTTAACCTTTGAGCAAAGGAGTTGCGTATAGGAAGCAAAAGATAGACAAACATACACGTGTACTGTGGTGAATGTATTAGAGTACCAAATAACAATTAAATACTTACTAAGCTAACTTCGTACATAAAATACACATATATGGTTAAAATATACAATAAATATACGTACATTTACTACACATCTATAAAAAAAATATATAAAAAAAAAAAAAATACCCAACGAATTCACAAAATATCGGAGAGCCACAACTTTTTCAGATTGTTCTTGAATGACGCAACAGACTGGGATTGTCTGATGGACAATGGAAGCCCATTCCACAATTTCACAGCACGCACCAAAAAGGATCTGGAGTAAGTACGCGACCTATTAGACGGTAAAGCAAGAGTAAGGTTAGAACTCGAACGCAAGCGGTGATTACTACCGTCAGCTAAATAAACAAATCCTTCGGAAAGGTAAGGAGGCGAAGAAGGATTAAAAAGTACGTTAAAAAGTAAAGACAGGATATGTACGTCTCTGCGACGACGGATCGGAAGCCAGCCGAGCTGAGAACGAAACTGAGAAACATGATCATATTTTCGCAAGCCAAAAATGTATCTAATGCATACATTTTGTAGACGCTCAAGTTTATCCAGCAGCTCCTCCCTCAGATCTAGAAAAGCAATATCTCCATAATCCAGAAGAGGAAGCAAGAGAGACTGCGCTAGGGTAATTTTAGTTTGAAGTGGGAGAAAATTTTGTAGGCGTCTCAATGAGTGAAGTGACGCAAACACCTTTCGGCTAACGTCCGCTACATGGGTTGTCCAAGAAAGCGTCTGGTCCATGATAATACCCAAATTTCGTACAGTCGAAGAGAAAGGAATAGAAGTATCACCAAAATAAATATCTGGAACCGTCATGTCCGAGAGCTTATTTATGTAGTAAGGGCTACCAATAACAATCGCTTGCGATTTCTTCGCATTAACTTTTAAACCATAATTATAAGCCCAACACCGAATTAAGTCTAAATCACTATTAATGTTATTAACTAAGCTCGACAATTCCTCAATACTAGCCGCTGAGTATATCTGTAGGTCATCCGCATATAAGTGATAAGAGGAACTAAGGGACCTGGTGATTCCATTAATGAACATTGAAAAAAGAAGTGGAGAAAGTATCCCACCTTGGGGGACGCCAGCGGAGAGTTCGCACCAGTCGGACAGCTTGTCGTCAACTCTCATCCGCTGCCTCCTACCAATAAGGTAGTTGCGAAACCAAGAAATCGCTGTTTCAGAAAAGTATGCATGTGTAACAGGGAATGCATATTAAGATGAGATAGGAGGCGGCGATTAACAAAATGTTCAATAACTTTAGATAAAATAGGGAGAATGGATATGGGACGGTATTGAGAGAAATCGACAGGATTAGAGGTTTTGGGGAGTGGAATTACGTGGGCACTCTTCCATGACGAAGGAAATGTACCCGTGGATAAGGAGAAGTTAATGATAGAAGAAAGGACGGGAACGATGTTATCCGCCACAAGCATAAGCATGTCCACACCCAGGCCATCTTCGCCAACGTCCTTCGTCTTAAAAGATTTTAGAATTGCAAGTGTATCTTGCGGCGAAATATTACCAAGTTCAAAAGGAGGCAAATCAGGGTGTATTATGTTGGCAAGAAGTGACAGTGTATTGTCTTTACGTTCCTTAAAATAGACTCGGAAGTATCGCTTTTAGGGCGCAGTAACTCACTGGGATGGAAATGGAATTTCATAACACTTTTCAGGCCTAACCCTGCAAAGTAACTTTTTTTAAATTTCGACAACGTTGTCAATTTTTTTGTATTTCTTTGTATGTTTGAGAAAAGCACTATACATGCCTCGGCGTGAAAACAGATTCCCAGCCTCGTTACAGCCACATTGGCCGGAAATCCTCATTTTCCAGGCCTCTGATGTAATGTACTATCATAATGTCGTAACAGATGTGCTTACCATAGAAAAAATCAACTGCGAAAGACTGGCTGTCACGGGATTCGAACCCGCTTCCTCTGGATTGCCGGTCCAACGTGCTTCCAATTACACCAGACGACCTTCCGTGAATCACAGCGAATTTAGTCAATGGTATTGTGAAGCTTAGCCGTGTGGTGACGGCAGTAAGATAGCCGTGTGGTGACGGCAGTAAGAATACATTTGTCACCACCCCAACTCCTCCTGCGGGTGTCGTAAGAGTCGACTAAGGGATTAAAGTGTCACTTACCATTATTTAATAAAAGATTGTTGATGGGCAGCAGCGTCATCATAGTGGACACATTACTGCGATCGCCAATCCGCTTGCCCAGCGTGGCGATTATGGGCATTTACCTCCTAATGCGTCTATACGCATAGTTAATAGGAGAGGCCTACATTCAGCAGATGATGATGGCTGATGATGTATGTATGTAAGCCTACTCCGCGAACGCCTATAGGCGTACTGTCCCGCAAAGTGTTAATAACCTTTGGATCCGGAATTTCTCAATATCCATTATTTTAGTGATAAAAAGAGGGGAAATATTTCCAGTAGTTACCACAGGTGTCAGATGAGTAGTAACAGGTGGGAATAACCCTGTATATTTTACAGAATTTAACACAGAATTAGATTTGGATAGAAGAAACAAGTTCATTCATTTGTATGGTGGCCGAGCGTGTCAGATTTTGTACTGAAGTTGTTACTTGCCTATGATTTTAAATATGTCTCAGGCCCTTGAGTATTCATATTTTTTTGTGTTGTTGCAATTAATATTACTTAAGGAGGCATTATTAATGTTTTTGTTCACTTCAACTTACAAAATTTGACGCCCGAAAGCTGCAAGCTGCGATTAAAGACGGACAACTCAGTGGATTTCACAGAGTTCATTTGACACGCTAAGTAGATAGGTACGTTTGCTTGATCTATGATATACAGGGTGTTAACGGGGTCGTGATCCAAACTGTGAAAAACGTGTTAAGATGATCCTTCTGAACAAAGTTTCCCAAGGGACCCATAAGAAAAATCGTACTTTTTTTTAATTAATTGAGTTCAAGTTCATTAATATGTATACAATTATCCATACTAATCCCTTGAGAATGTGTTTACATCATTATGAAACAATACTGGAAATCATTAACACTTCCGCATCGGTCGGTATGAAAACCGTAAAATTTTTTTCGCGATTTTCATATTTGTTCCATGGAAAACCTTATTCAGAAAGACCATCTTAACACGTTTTTCACAGTTTGGATCACGACCCCGTTAACACCCTGTATATGACATCTGTAGAATTTAACGTATTTTTTTGTTGCAGGTGAGCATGGAGGACGTGATGAAGGTGTACTCCCTGTTCCTGGACGAGCACCGCTCGGAGCAGTTCCTCAAGGAGTACCAGGACGAGTTCATGTTCGACGACGGCTCCGGTGGTGAGTGGTACCCTCTGACCTCCCCCTGCCCACTGTGATTCCTATAGGACATATCGATTTGTAGTAGTAGTAGTAGTAAATCACTTTATTGTACACAGAATATGTTACAAAAACAGTTATACAGAAATTTAGCTACAAAGGCGAACTTATCCCTATAAGGGATCTCTTCCAGCTAACCTTTGAGAGATTGAGTGGAGAACCGAAAGATTAGATAGACAAACTCACACAATGCACAATGAATTCAAAGAATTAAAAAACACTAAATTAATAGAATACACACATAACGATTTGTCTCATTATGAATGAAAAGCCTGTTTCATTTGGTTTATTTTTTCTCTGTATGAATTGTTTTTTGTTAAATATTTTTGTATTGTATTTTGAGTAACACTACAGGTAAATTCACGAAAGCTGGCACGAATGGATCGAGTTAGGACTGTATCGTTATTTATAAATACAAGTTTACTTGGCCGTATTTTTTTTATATTACATTTTTACATAAAAAAACATACAAACAAGTGTCTAATTACTGCTTTAATAAGGTACACATTTCATCCTAGAAACTCGACGTGAAACATCTGGATTAGACACAACTAACCCAATCCTCCCGAGTAATAAAAAATATTTCGGACAAATACTGCAAAAAAATTATGGTTTGCGAAAAAGACGACATCACACACAAAAAATCGTACTATGAAAGACGCGCTTTCACGTGCTTCGTAATGTCAAACATTTAGGTATTTTCATAGCACTTAAATTTCACAAAAAAAATGTCCTAAATTTGTGAAAGGATACTTTAAAGAGAATATGGTATGTAGCTTACGTGTATTCTGACTTTGACATCCAATATAACTATCATGGAGCATTTATATCCACCTGTTCCAACGATGGATCAAGCCCATGGTGTTTCATTAAGGCTTTTATGTGTGGCTGATTCTTATAGCTGTTTTACTGTTCTCATACGCATAAGAAAGTGAAGGTCATCTAAATCGTTGTGTAAAAATCCCATTTTAAGTAAAACATTAAATCCACGACATTTAATTTGCGTATGCTTGATTGGGGAATCATGAAGACACCGTTTAGATAATATACTTGGGCAGCATCTTGCCTTATTGTTTCTAAAAATAGTAACATGCAGTCGCTGAAATAGTCTTACATTCAGCTGAATAGGTTTGTCCGAAATACGTTTGATAGGCAATATTGAAAGCATCATAAAGACCCTAAAAGAAATAATTTGGAAAGTAGCCATATATCACATAACACTCAAAAATATCTACACGCCTTATACTCAGAACATAGAAACGCAAAATAATACATATTTCAAGAGTTAGACCAGGTTGAACTTGTATTTATAAATAACAATACAGCATGAATGTAGGATTAATATGGATTTGACAACGTTATAATAATAGCAAGAACGAAAGGGATGGTCTTATGAAACTTTTTACTAGTGGAAGTGAAAAGGAACGATAATCGTCCGTCCTTATCACTGTGCCACTATTTTTTGTGTGTGTGTGTGTGTGTGCATTAGATGCTAAATGTAAGTGCCAGACAAATGCGTTGAATACGTCACTAAGTGCCACACACACAAGTATCTTCTTAGTAGTAAGTGACTATGTCTATCCCTCTTAGTGGCACACTATGTGCGGCCCCTCGCAATACAGTCTTTAAGTGACAGAAAGTATCTATGTGTGGATGTCAAAATGACATGATGAATGGCGAAAAACGATATTCGTAAATTTCGAGGATTTGTCTCTCTCACTGTAATGACACCTTCGTTTGAGTAACAGAAAAAAATCATCGAAATTTACGTATTTCGATTTTCGCGGTAGTAGGCCAGGTTGGTATAGCACGGCCGTATACACACAATGATAGATGTCATTCATTTAATTCATTCCATTCGTGCCAGCTTTGGTGTATTTACATGGAGTATTTGTACATAAATTTTGTATTTAGTAATTATTCGTAATGTTTCAGATGGACCACAGCAAGCAATGGAAGTATCACAGTAAAATGACACGAAGCTTTACATTACCGTAATTTTAATTTTAATAAGTTTCAAAATTACGTTCCCAAGAAGTTTGGTTTAAGTTAGATTTTAAGTTATGTTTAAGGTTTGTAATACACAATACAAATAAATCCGATTTTTATTTCTCACACTACAAAAGTTCCTAATTAGTAATTACGAAAGTCCTTCCTTTTTATGGGCGAATCAACTTTTTTCGGTCTGTTATTACCATGGTTACGGTCTCTTGAGTAACTGTCTCCTTACAAGAAATGTACCACTTCTCATACTAGTGCATTAAAAAAGCACCATCTTTACTGAAATTGTACATTACGCTGTAAGTGCGAAAAAATGAAGTTTGAAACGAGTGGAGATAAATTAAAGTACGACCGAAGGGAGGAATTTCGTTTTCGCGCGTGTATCGTACGACGTTTTTTAGTACAGATGGCCCTCTGAAGTTTTGGACCCGACGTAAAATGAGCCACTTCTCGCACTAGCGCCTAAAAAGGCACGATCTGTATTAAAATAGTACATTTCGATACAAGGGCAAAAACATTTTTTTTCGACGAGGGTGAAAGTCGGAGCCCGAGTGAAACGAGGGCGACAATCACCAGAGTTAAAAAGAAGTTTTTACACGTGTATCGAACGACTTTTTTCATAACAAGTGCCTTATAAAGAGAAACAAACGCACTAGTTTACTTTTCTTAGTTAGGAAAAAATAAAGCTATATTATTTTTGTTGGTTATTATCTAAACCGTACGGTTCAGTACTCCAGTGCTTTAAAAGCGCCCCTTAAAAAACCAGAGCATATATCATAACAAATCCAAAACGTTATATCTCCATACGAATGTCGTAGTGTCTTAGGCCCTTTCGTGTTTTGAATAATGATCCCTTTAAAATCTCCAGTGCCTGCCGTAGCTTGAAACTAAAAGTCTTAACTGCTAGCCAAGAGGCCTTTCTGCAATCGTATACGATAAGCGATAAGTCACGTGACCATAATAATGTATGGAAATGATCACGTGACTTTTTTGTATTACTTATCGATCGCTTATCGTAAACGATTGCAGAAAGGCAGCTTCGCTAGGCTTGCTGAAAAGGTTAAATAATGTGTTGTTTTTAAGAAAAATCTTGCTGTCATAACGTAACTGGTTTTTTAGTGTGACCACGATGGCTACAATTAGGCATACGAAAAAAAATTAATGTCGGGCATAATTTACAATATTTAATAAATGTTATAGATTAAATAGTACTTATTTAATACTAATAAATCTAATAATCAGTGATCGGTTTTTTGGGTTCCCCCTAGCGGGATTTCGCGTATTTACGGGTGTGACTATAAAATTTGATTTAACACTATTGCATTATACACACAAGAACATACTTTATGAAACAGAAATAATTAAATAATAATTAAATTAATTTGTATTCTTCAGTAGCTCCCTATTCCTAAGTATCTCAGGGATTAATAATCCAAAGGCAGGGAGTTCGAATCTCGCCGGAAGCTAGCTCCTTTTACTAACGACACATGTCGGTTAAGACCTTTAGTTGAGTGTACAGAATACCATCCCTACTGCTCCAGTTTTGGATGCAGGAAAAACAGTCATTCAGTGAGTTACTATGGTCTCCCGGTGAGAGTAACTCGCGGAGTACGGGTGAGTTCGAGTTTTACATTTCGGTGGTCCAATACGGTGAGTTTAGATAATTATGTCTTTATTTATACCAGCCGTCAGTGGAATCTAAAAAAATGTAAACAAATATGGCTGAATAGCATTTTACGTCTTTGACACATGTCGTTAGACACGTTCGCAGATATATTTTTACGTTAATACTAATAAATATCAATAATATTAACTAAAAATGTATGTTAACCTTAAGGTTTAAGTTCGTAATAAAACCAAGATTGTGTTCTAAAAGTGCGTGATTATGGAATAATGCAAGTTGTTAGGTTTGTTTAATTTTTTTTTAGATTCTACTGGCGATTAGTATATTATAAGTTGAATTGTAACTAATCGAGATAATATTTTTATTTAATTGAGTATTGCCTTTTTGAATATAAGGTTTGTTTATATTACCGAAAAGATAAGTAACGTTTACGTTTGCTCTTACACGAAATAGCCCATAAATCCATCAGTGACAGCGTGATAAATCAGTTGATTTACGTATGGATCATTATTCGATATATTACCTACGTCCTCGCCGCCATAAATAGCTCGGTAAGTATGTTATTTGGTCCTTTGTGACAATTGTGACGTAATCTATTCATTTATAAGTCACGAAACTGAAGTATAATTTCTCTAAAAGCCCCGCATTCGTAATTACGGATTTTCAATCCACACGTACAGTCCGACCGACTTGAAAGTTATCATTACGGTTTAGGTGCCTAAAATATATTTACACGACCTTAATATCAATACAATAAAGTCGTGTAAATAAGTAGTAAATATCTTTGACGTCGACTGTACATAAACTCACTTGCAAAACACAAATGGCAAATTCGAATCTTAGTAACGCTTCATCAAGCAACCCTACTAGGGGCGACTGCCCCTCACATCCTTCCCTTTTCTCCCTCGCACTCCCCTAAACATCCCCCGTCCTTGTCTAAAACCCGAACACGAGCTAAGCCGGAAAAATCGATTTTCCGACATTCAGTGTTGACTCGCGTGCGATGGAACCACATGTTTTCAAATAAAAAATAAAAACAAGTGTTTGATCATTCGCGTATTTAAAACAGTGAATTTAAGTGTGTGTTTTTGCAGTGATTTAGTAACTAACGAACGGTCAAGTATTAATAGTCACGTGCATAAATAAAGTAGGAGTAAGTAAGTATGTAGCTAAAAATAATCGTAAAATTAATTTACTACGCCTACGTAGAATATAATAGTTTAGATTATTGTATTAGAGACTCACATACATTTTATGAGAACCGATGTCATAGTAATACGTATTTATCAAGCTATAACATTTATTTATTGGCTAACGAAAATTGTATTGTACTTATTGCAATTTCTTGGCCATTTCGTTGTGTCTACATTCTATTATTTTTATTAAATAAATATAAATAATTATACTAATGTTACACAAAGAAATCATCGAATATATCGTAATATTTTCAATAGGAAAAATTCAAAATGAATGTTGACTCCGCAGCGATAAAATTTCTACTGCGCTTTGGGGTGTAAAATGCATTTTGACTCTTAAAGTCAAGTGAAAACATATTTTGCATTAAAAATTATCAAAAATATGACCGAATATTCATATCACACATGTCATCAGCCTAGAGAGCTCAGTCCACTGCTATTAGGGTTCTAGGCCTCTCTCATTATATGCGTTCAGATACATTAGGAGGTAAATACCCCCCAACTAGCAAAGAAGTCATATAAATCAAGAGTTATACGACCTTTAGCCATATAAGAGTTTTATAGTCGTTTTTAGTTAACCTGTTAGTCAAATAAACGTTATAAATCTGATAGTTTAGTCGTCCTACCAAATAGTCTAATTACTATGGTAAATATACGTTTTTGCGACTTAATTATACAACAATCATGTAGAGGTTTTAAAGAAAACGTTTACTTAATGATGTTCAAAGTTGTATAAACGTTTTCGTCTTATAAAGGGTTTTGAAAAAACAGAACCGTCGTAATAAGGTCATTTTTACAACGTCTACATAATTTTGTTGTTGTATAAGTGATATCATAAAACCTTATCTCGACAGTTATATAGCGGTATTGAGGGTAACTTCAATATGACAAAAAGATATCAGCGGGACTGTTATCTACCTTTTATTCAACAGTTGGTTATATTAACGTCTAACAAAAACTCGGAAAAACCTTTAGTTGTTGCCGAACCCGTTATATTTCTTTTATTGAACTATATGTTTTTAAATTGATTTTAAGTTACGTTTATAAAACATAATGCAATTTAAAGTCGATTTGAAATTAATATTATAAAACATCAGTCGCCATTTCGTGAGCATCACAGTACTATTTAAAAGAAAAAACCATGGACATTACATCGTGGAAACGGTACAAACAAAGTGGCGGACTAGTAATGGCGGCTTAGTAATGGCGGACAATTTGTAGTCGTTATAAAAACCTTTACTTAAGATAAAGTTATATTGTAGTCGTATAAGTATAAATCCATGACTTGTTTCAAAATGGCTAACCTTAACTGTAATAAAATATGAAGAAATATTGTTATAAATTATAATTATTTCGAATATATTAAGAGCGCGACAGCAAAAAACTGTATATCATTATAAACTTTAACAGTAAAGTGACCTTCCCATACGAATTCAGCTCACGCCAAATGTGCAAACGCTCAATATATAGAACAATAATTTCTATTACAAAACTTATAAAATGAACTTGTTTTATTTTTCCGTACACTTTTTTGTCACACACACACCAAGTTTTGCACGTATCTAAAATAAATGTCAGAAGCAGTTTTATAAATAAAACTTAAAAACATTTACGTCACTTAAGAGTCCGATAAGGAATGAGTAAGGGTTACACTAAACCTTCTATAAAACAAAATGGTCAGTTATAAAACATTTATTTGATATTTAGGTCGCGTAAAGGTTTTTGTTCTACTATTTATACAACGTTTTGGTCATTCCTTAATCGTTACAATACCTTTAATAAACGATGTAAGTCGCCATGCAAACCTTTATTTAACCTTTATCTCACCAATAAGTCTTATAATTTGCGTCACTTTCGCCTTTTATAACCGTTTACTTTATGTTTATATGACCAACCAAATTAGACTAGAAGTTATATGCAAAACGCTGCCTCAACTTCTATATGACTATATTTTGCTAGTTGGGCCATAATCGCCATGCTGGGCAAACGGGTTGGCGATTGCAGTCGTGTACTGTGACGACGCTGCTTCCCATATTATTGAATGAATGGTCAACACTTAAATCCTTTAGTCGACTCTTACGACACCCACGGGAAGAGTTGTGGTGGTGACAAATGTATTCTTACTGCCATCATCATGCGGCCAATTCTGATTTCTTAAAAACCTAACATTGGGACAGAGGTCAAACTAAAAAGTTTGTAATACAAGTATTGCACCCTTTAGTACATTATGCATCAAGGGATTACTAACGAGAGTGTTAGAAGCCCGACGCCATGGGCGAAGGGCTTTAACATAATTATATTTTTTTTAGAATTTTACATCGCGTAGTTTAAAAAATAGAGGGGGGGACACACATTTTTCAGACTTTGAGAAATGATATCTCGAAAACGATTTGCTTAAATAAAAATGAGATTTATAAACCTTAATATCATTTTCAAAGACCTTTCCATTAATACCCCACACGCTTATATACAACTAAAAAAAAAAATCTATCCCTCTGTTACATGTATGGAGGGCCCCCACCCCAATGGTTTTTTTTTACAATTTAGTACCTATCATAATCCTGTAGTGGTTCATATAACACATATTCCTTACCAAATTTGGTTAGGTACTGTAGCATTTATAGTTTCCGAGTAAATCGGCTGTGACAGACGGACAGACGGACAGACGGACATGACGAATCTATAAGGGTTCCGTTTTTGCCATTTTGGCTACGGAACCCTAATAGATGCAGATTTCGGATATGAGCACTAGCACTAGATTGTTAATTTCCGCTGAAAGCCGTGTGTCTTCAGGAAATTAGTCGCTTTACGTTTTTGACTATGTTGGTGATACATTTTGTGTTGTGTATACGTCCTTTAAAAGATTAATGTCATAATCAAAATTAGTGACCTTACATGTACCCGAACTGCGGGACGGGTACGTTTAAGGTTTTTCTCAAGCCTCATTGTCATGATTTTATCTTTTTTTTTTGTAACTAGTGCGGAAAAGTAAACTTCGCGTGCATAAATTTCTCTTTTTAGGGCACTTGTTATGAAAAAAGTCGTTTGATACACGTGTAAAAACTTCTTTTTAACTCGGGTGATTGTCGCCCTCGTTTCACTCGCTCCAACTTTCACCCTCTTCGAAAAAAATTTTTTTTGCAATTGTATTGAAATGTACTGTTTCGATAAAACTGACATTATAAGAACAAATTATCATTCTCGTGTACGTATATATGAGAGGTTTTAAGAATAACTACATATTTTTTGTACCTATATATTTTCCTATTAGTTAAAATTAAGACGTATAAACTACTGCGTATCTACAGTAAGTCGTCTGGTGGGGTCCCTCGCTATCAAAACACCATTTACGTCTCCCCTCGCGAAATTACTAGAACCAACCCCTCGGGACTAGATCCCCCGGTTTACCTGATTAGATCTTAGTCTGGTGTTGCAATCCACCGACTACCTACATACAAATACGTAGTCGGACAGATTTTTATTTTGTTGTAGTTTTAAAAAAAAATCCGAATTTGGATATTTTCATACTTTTACTACTCAGAATCGCGAGCTCTTTCGATCCGAGCAGAATAAAGTGTCCCAAGAATTCCATACATTTTTTGTCTTCCACTGAGTTACGGTCGAAGAAAGTGAAAAATACTTAGTAACTAGATGGATTTTTTTTTGGGACACTTTTTTATTTCTATCAGGATCGATAGAGCTCGTGATTCTGAGAATAATAAATATCCAAATTTGGAAAAATAAAAAAAAAACTACAACAAAATAAAAATCCGCCTAGTCATTAAAATAATATATAGATGCGCGTAAAGTGCAAAAATATGTATTCACAACCCAGTTACTAGTGTAAAAATGTCGTGTGTATACAATGTGTTAACATTATGCACGCTTTTATTGAGACCGAGGATTGAGATGCAGATTTTAGCTAAACCATCAGCATTATTTGATTAAAATTTAAATTTTTAAACGAAATTAATTTTCTGAGAAAAGTTCAGCGAAAAACAATGTACGTCAAAATGAATCGTTAATTACTGCTTGACAATGTCAGTCCGCAGCCACTCGCAGCGTTTGACAACTTGCAGGACAGGACACGCGTTACATCGATCGTTCGAAAGAAATAATTGATCTTCTATTGGATTACCAATAGAAGATAAAATACTGTTTTGTTTATTTGTTTAAAAGGATTACCTAAGGAATAAGCTACCTATCAAAAATTGCATAGAGTGGATCTGAATGTGCTCCCCTCTTTAGTCCTTACTCACCCCCTCAAGAAAAGCACAGTCTAGGTTGCAATGGTTGAATACAAAGACAACGGAAGAGCAAAGTATTATAAACAGTACCTTGATAAGTTGTATAAAAGTAGGTAGTATCTACATACTTACCTACTTCAAAGTCATTTATTTGCCTATTCAAAAATAGTGCCAATGGGGTTCTTTTTATACGGTAAGTATGTACTAATTATTTAATTTCACATTAGAGCTTCTAATTTTATATGTAGTAGTTTACGACACACATTCTATGTTTGAAATTTCGTCTCTTGTAAGTACAGTCTTGTAAGTACAAAATAAGATGTAGGTATATAAAAATGCTCATAAATATGTCTCAGTGCAGTTTAATAAAATTCTGTGTAATAAGAACTTCGTTACGTAACAAATTTATTATAAGAGGATTATTTCTATAAGTACATATTTTTGCATTTGACTTTACTATCACAATTTGACTCTCACTGCTAAAACAAATCGCAAAAACAAAATCCACCTTAAGAATATTACTTTTAGTAACACTACCACAAATGTAACACCAAATTCTCGATAATGCGTCTAGTCAAGTTATCTGCCAGTCTATTTGTCTACGTACCTACCAGTGTCCTACCTGCTTTATCCTAAATCGAGTAGGTATATACGCTTGGTCAGCGACATGTTAATTCCACTAGACTTTGTATGACTTCAGCGGCCAGTACACTTTCAATATTATTGATAAACAAAACCTACGGTTTTTTAAAGTCAATATACTGCGCACACCATCATTGTGCTCACCCTAGTCATTAAAAAGTTTCAAAAGCACACATTTTCCCCGCGTTTACCTGTTCGTATCCTTTGACACGCATCCCTGCTGCCCCATTGAGCAGCGGAGGGGTTAAGACTCTTATCCCGCACTTGCCACTCAAGGCAAAAATAGTGTTTAAGTAATGGTGTTGACTGGTACATATTACGCTTTTAGTCGTATTTATTCATAATTTTTACATGACTACCCAAAAAAGGAGTGTAATGTTTTCAGAGACTATGTATGTGAGTTTTGAGATTATAGAAATACTTAATCAACCGATTTTGTTGTAGTTATGAGGTATCGTTAGAATCTATAATTCTACCGTGAGTGTCATTAAGCGTGTTATCGAGAAAGGGAATTAAGTTTTGGTACTCATTAATAAAAAAATATTTTTAAATAATCCTTTCGAGTGAGCATCCAAAATCTATACACGACAAGTTTGCTACCAAACAAAAAACTTGACTGAACTTGCCTGGACGCGATAAATTGAAAAATAACCTAATAGGAAATTGCTGTCACGTTTCGAGCCATTCAAGATAAATTCACGCCCGCCCTCGCTTTTAAAATAAACTTTGGCTCCCTTATGACACAATCTATGCTAGTGACAATAGTAAAAATACGTTCGTCACCACCCTATTTCTTCCCGTGGGTAAATAATAAATAATAATAAATAAATGTCTTTGGACATCTTACACAAATCAACCTAGTCCCACGGTAAGCTCAATTAAGGCTTGTGATGTGGGTACTAGGCGACGATATATTGAATAGATACTTAAATACAGACACAGCCATGACCAAGGAACAAATATTGTGATAAATAAATACACAAATACTGCCCTCGCCGGGATTCGAACCTCCAACTTCGTAGGCAGGGTCACTACCTACTACCAACTAGGCTACCGAGGCTGACGAAGTGTCGTTATATTCGATTAAGAGATTTAAGTGTACCTGGTCACTGACCATTCTTTATTGATGATGGGCTTATAGTAGACACACTATTTCGATCGCCAATTCGCTTGCTCAGAGTGACGATTATGGAGATTACTTCCTAATGCATCCATATGCATAGGTAATAGGAAAGGCCTAAGCCCAGCAGTGGACTGAAATAGGCTGATGATGTGATAATGAATCTACTTGTTCCAGACAGTAGGCATGCCGGTCGCGGCGTGAGATGGACGGCATTCAGATGGAGCCCGTCGGCAAGTACAAGCCAGACCGCAACGGCTCCGCTAAGGGTATGTAACCATCTTGTCTTAAAGAAATAATCACCAAATTAAAAATTTAAAAAACTGACTTCAACGGGTTTCTCCATGATTCCCGATTTGTTTCCATCATTGGTTTCCTCAAATACTACTTTCTGAATGCAAATTCTTGTAAATGAATGAAAATTACCAAAAGCGCTATTCATGTACCTATAACAATTGAAGAGATCCCTCGATTTCTCCAAGATCCCATCATCAGACCGCAACTTGGTGTCAATGGGATCATCTCGGGGTTATACACGTTCGATCACAAAAAGAAATTTTAAAATCGGTTCACTATTCTCGGAGATATCGGGTACATACAACAAAAAAAAAAATTCAGTCGAATTGAGAACCTCCTCCTTTTTTGAAGTCGGTTAAAAATACTCATATTAATAAGATACTGTGTAATATACCCTGAACAGAATCACTGTTATTTTTGTTTCGTCTTTTATAAGTTTTTTCCAGCCCCACGTTGGGTGCCAGTTGTCGGACAACACTTCGGTGTCAAAAATCTGCTAAGAATTGGCCTGCTACTGCGAACACCGAAGTTCGAAAATTCTGGGACTTATCTCTGTCACTCGAACAAAAGTTTTATTAGTGTGACAGAGAATAGGACCGGATTTAGAGGTTGAGAGGCTTCGGGGCAACAAAGGAGTGGATGCCCCCGGCCCCCAATTATTTTCCAAATATAGTAGACAATTTTTTTCAGTCAAGTTTTTCAATAAATATTTTTTTTTGTGGAAACAAGTATAGAATATTTTATTATTCAACAAACAAATAATTATAATCGGAAACGAGAATTATCTGAAATTAAATTTTTGCGTTAACGAACGGAATCTTCCTAGCTTTTTTCGCCGAAAAATTGTTGATGATTTCGCTGAAATCTAGTTCCCGGATTAGGTCACTTTCAATACTCAAAAAATAAATTTACTAGTGTTTACTAGTTGAAATTTGAATTTTTTTTTTCGAAATCTCTATTGTGTGAGGCCCCGGGGCTATAGCCTCGGTTGCCCCCCCCCCCTAAATACGGCCCTGACAGAGATAAACCCCCGAAATTTACGAACTTCGGTGCTCGCGGTAGTAGGCCAGGATGTAAAAAGAGGTCATATAATTATATAATTTATAGGCGTGAAGGTCATTATGATCGAAAAAGGCTCCAAGAGAAGTGAAGTAGAGGAAAGCTAGCAGAAAAGACCGAGGCGTAACCCGTTATTTCTAGGCTAGTTTTAGTGTCATATGGACTAACGGTACTTAGCTGGATAGGCAGACGCAGGGCCCCGTAGCACATCGCAATTTTCGGGGATTTGTCTGTGTCTACACTCACCCTTACCTGCTGACAGACGAGAGAGGGTCAAGCGCGCGGGAGGAGCGCATACCATTTTCTAAGGCATTACCTATCTGTCGACGCCACGATCAAGTGCATCTACTTTAACCCTTAAACTATACCGTTCAAATATATACAAATTTTGTGGAAGCCTATTATACAACTATACATACAAATCGCCCGTCTATTATTGAAGAGCACCGAATTATCCTACAATTTATGGTGACCTCGACGTGATGTGAATGACGCAACTGGAAGGCAAGGATATCCCGGAAAGAGTTACATACCTACTGGATCCGAAGGAAGTACGCCCGTTCCTATTAGTGTTCATCTTTTCTATAAAAAATATTGTTCTCAACTTGTGTTAATTTGGTTCGATAATTTCTAGTGCAATTTGTGCGGTTTGTGAGTTTAGTCTAGGTAGGTACCACCGTTTGCAAAATTATTAAATTAACTTCGTAACTACTCATTCCTTATGCATAAATAGCATTCAATTAGCTTCTTTATACTTCTCAACTAAGTAATACATATGTGTTGGTACCTTAAAACAATTAAATCTTCCATAAATTTCAACTTAAAAATCGTGTGTTAACACATTGACACACAGTGTCCAACTTTCGTATTTAAAGTTACTAGTTTTCGTTTATTACAGTAGTCCCACTTTAAAAACAGTTACTTATAGGTAGTTAACCATAATTGCCGACTATTTCAGGAGAAAATCGGGATATAGACAGGTGAGAACTAGTGATTTTGGCAACTGCACTACGCAGCGGTTTTCCAACAGCGGCGGCGAGTAACACCGTGCGAAGTGCAATTGTCCGCCCGGTACCTATAGTGCACAGCTGTTGTTGGCAATAAGCTGACCTACTCATCATTTTACGAGGTTGGATTCAATTTAATTACTTTATAACTAACATCTTTGTTATTTTCGCCTACATAATGACCGAATTAAAAGAACTCTTAAAGCAAAGGGCCACACTTAGAGGCCGTGTAACATTATTTGAAAAATATTTAACGCCATTAATGTGTCTCGATAGTGTAACTGAGCGTAATAAATTAATAAACAATGAATTAAGTTTAAGATTAACCAAATTCCAAGAGCTGAGTTACACTTTCGATGAAATTCAAAATAAAATTGAGTCTTTAGATACTGATACGTCAAAACAGATGGAAGAAAGGGAGCAAACGGAAAACCAGTTCTTCCAGCTGATTGGCACATCTCAAGAATATTTAGATGCGTTTAATAATAGCAAAATTAAACAAAGCGATGAACTTTCATGTCGTGGCAGTTCCACATCAGTTACGAACCACGTCAAACTGCCACCCCTAAAATTCCTCCCTTCAATGGCGATACAAGTAAATGGCTTCAGTTTCGAGACATGTACATATCTCTCATTCATAATAATGACAATTTAGACAACATAAGTAGATTTCATTATTTAAAATCATACTTGGAGGGTTCCGCTCTTGCAGTGATTAATTCGGTCAGCGTTTCAGCAGATAATTATCAAATCGCATGGTCGTTGCTCTGCGATAGGTACAACAATAAGCGCCTATTAATTAACGAACATATTAAATGTCTATTTTCAATTGAGGCGCTCTCTAAAGAGTCCGACCGGGGCCTACGCAACTTAGTTGATGCAATTTCGAAAAATTTAAGTGCGTTGAAGTTGTTAGGCGAACCAACTGATAGTTGGGACACGATTATTATTTATATAGGCTCGTCAAAGTTGGACTCGGTAACCGCAAGAAATTGGGAGGAACATCGAAGCAAATTAGAGACCAACAAATTGGACGATTTTTTTGACTTTCTTCGTAAAAGGGCAACTGTTTTAGAAACGGTCTATGCCGCCAAAACCTCAAATAATCAAACTCATAATAATAAAGTTGAAAATCGTCAAACCTTGATAAAGTCGAAATCCTTCATTTCTTCTTCGCTCGATTCTTTACCCCGTGGCTGTTGTTTAGCTTGTAAACAAGATCATAAACTAAACGATTGCAACAAATTTAAATCAATGTCTGTGCAAGAACGAAATGCAAAGGTTTATCAATGGAGATTATGTAGTAATTGTTTACGTGGCGATCACCAATCGTACCAATGCCGGCTCGCCGGTTGCCGCATTTGTAAAAGAAGGCACAATACTTTACTTCATAAAGGTAACAACTTACCCAGCGGTTCTCAACCGCACCCATCGCAATCATCATCATCATCATCTCGACAAAATATGCAAAATAACTTAGAATCGCCTACGTCTACATCCTTACCTACCAATTCAGTGTCTAATGTTGACATACCTAACAACAACACTGATAATGCGTCTTCTCCGCATCCGGCAATTACGCTGTCTGCTGGCTCCTCAGGCTTGGGTCTTCACTCAACGGCTATAGTTGAGGCGTCATACAATGGCAAAATAATCAAACTGCGCGCTCTTCTTGATAACGGTGCGCAGTCTTCTTTCATAACGGAGGCGGCACGAGCTAAGTTAGGATGCCCTATAATTAAAAAACCAGTCGTAACCGGGACTGTTCCTCAAAACGTGATACGAGTTGAGGAATTAGACATTCCTAGCCATATTAAATTAGCTGATCCAGACTTCCATCGACCCGCAGATATCGATATGATTCTATCATTAGACATCTTCTGGGACGTTCTGGGCACTTCTCAAATAAAACTCGGGCCAAATAAACCGGTCCTCCATGAAACTGACCTTGGATGGATCCTTGGTGGCCGTAATGATTGGAATAATTTAAAGCATCCTAGTAAACCTTATTGCTATTTTAGTCAAGATATACAACAACAACTTACAAAGTTTTGGGAACTAGAAGAAGTTCCTAAAGACAAACCTACGTCAAATAGCGACGAATATTGCGAAACTCTGTTTCAAGAAACTACTCAGCGTGACGAAGATGGTAGATTTTGTGTACAAATACCTCTTCGCGATTCACCAGATGTCTTAGGCGACTCTTTTAAAATAGCCGAACGGCGACTATATCAAATGGAACGTAAAATGAAACAAAACCCTGAATTTAAGCACGAGTATACTAAATTTATGCAAGAGTACGAGCGCCTAGGACTTATGAGTGAAGTGCCTAAGCCAGAGCGAGGGTGCTATTTGCCACATCACGCTGTAATTCGCGAATCTAGCGAAACTACGCGTTTACGCGTAGTCTATGACGCGTCAGCTAAAACGTCATCTGGCGTGTCATTCAACGAAATACAACATGTCGGACCTGTTGTTCAAGACGACCTCTTTTCCATATTGCTGCGTTTTAGGCAACACAAATATGTAGTGACAGCCGATGTGGAGAAGATGTATCGTCAAATCTTAGTGAAGCCCGAACAACGTCATCTACAAATGATTTTATGGCGTGAGCAGTTTGATCAGCCCATCAAAATATATCAACTTAATACGATCACATACGGTACATCTTCTGCACCATCTCTAAGTACGCGGTGCCTTGTGCAGCTCGCCAATGAGTGTAGTGAAGCGCGAGTTGCTGATATAATCAAGCACGACTTCTACGTAGATGACGTTATTACAGGGAGCAGTTCAAAGAAGGACTTATGCCATATAATAAATTCAATAACGGAAGTTCTTCATTCAGCGCACTTGCCATTGCGTAAATTCCGTTCTAACGTCGGTTCCGTCCTTCAAAATAATTCTAATACACTAATACCGAAAGATTTAGATTTCAGTTCACAATCAAGCGCACTTGGTCTGAAATGGGACCCTAGCACAGACACATTCAACTTTCCTGTCGATATCAAACAATCGTCAGTAGCCACCAAGCGATCGATCTTATCAAACTCAGCTAGATTGTTCGATCCTCTAGGGTTATTAAGTTTATGCACAATAGTACCCAAAATCATTCTAAAGAATTTATGGCTGACTAAGTTAGACTGGGATGATATTATTCCCACAGAACTATCGAAATCATGGTTTAGTTTCGTGCAAGGCCTTAAGAGCCTGACTAACTTTCAAATACCCAGATTTGTCCTCACAGGCGATCCTGATGCAATCGTTGAATTGCATGCATTCTGTGATGCGTCGCAAGATGCGTATGCAGCATGCGTCTACTTACGTTCAATTAGTAGTTCAAGTAGCATATCAGTTAATCTGTTATGCGCTAAGACCAAGGTAAGTTCCGTGAAAGCTCAGACAATCCCACGACTTGAATTATGTGGAGCTTTATTAGCTGCACGTCTAAGTTCAAAGGTAATCGAAGCTTTACGACTTACAGTCACAAACATCTATTATTGGACAGACTCATCTGTTACTCTAGGATGGATCTGTTCACCTTCGCAAAACCTTAAAACGTTTGTATCAAATCGTGTCGCAGAGATTCAGCAGCTTACTGCGAATGGATCCTGGAGACACGTCCCAGGCGTTCAAAACCCTGCGGACTTAGCATCACGTGGTGTAAGTCCAGCACAAGTAGCTGATGCTAACCTTTGGTGGCATGGACCCCGCTTCTTATTACAAGGGCCATCAGCCTGGCCGGAGGTTATTAAACCGAGCGCCAACATACCTGAAATAAAATCGAATAAATCTAATTCTAAACCTAAAACTACTATACCTATAACATGCACTACCAATATACCTACTATTGATGACAAGTTAGTAAATTTTGAAAATTTCTCTAAATTTACAATATTATTACGTAGCTTGGCATATGCACTGCGTTTCATACACAACATACGTCACTCAAACAATAAAACTACAGGTCATTTAACTACAGATGAACTACAGTTATCGTTGCATCATCTAGTTAAGCAACACCAAGGGGAATGTTTCGAGCATGAACTATATCTATTTAATAACAAAAAGGGCTTACCTTCAAAATCACGAATCCTGTCTCTCAGACCCTTTGTCGATGAGAAAAAGATCCTCCGAGTAGGTGGACGTATTCAAAATTCATCTGAAATATTTAGTAAAAAACATCCTATCATATTGGATTCAAAGAATCGGTTTACCAAACTGCTGTTCATTCACGAACACAAAAAACTGTGCCACGGAGGGGCACAATTATTATTGACTAACGTCAGGCAGTTGTATTGGCCTGTGGCTGGAAGAAGATTAGCGAAATCTACTGTAAACAATTGTAGGATCTGTAAAATACTAAAAGCTAAATCTGTCATACCAGTAATGGGAAACTTACCCTCCGCTCGAGTCACTCCCAGCTTCGCTTTCGAGGTTACCGGCATCGACTTCGCTGGTCCGTTTCCAACTCGTGATCGAAAGGGACGTGGTTGCAAAATAATTAAAAGTTATTTATGCATATTCGTCTGTTTTGCAACCAAAGCAATTCATTTGGAAATTGCATCAGACTTGAGTGCAGAGGCATTTATCATGTGTTTAAACCGTTTTATTTCTCGCAGAGGAAAACCTAGCGTAATCCATTGTGATAATGGCCGAAACTTCGTAGGCGCAAATAATGAGTTCAAAAGATTCTTAGAATCTTGCGGTGAATCCATCTCGTCTTATGCTGCCGGTGAATTCATAACTTTTAAGTTCTCACCTGCTTATTCACCGCATTTTAACGGTCTTAGTGAAGCCGGCGTAAAGGCTGCTAAGCATCATCTTACTCGAATGATAGGGAACACGAACCTCACTTTTGAGCAATTATCGACCTTGTTTGCACAGGTCGAGGCAATTTTAAATTCACGGCCTATAACTCCCTTATCAACCGATCCTACTGATTTTTATCCCTTGTGTCCCGGGCACTTCCTGATCGGTAAACCGCTCACTTCATTGCCATCTCCGACGCTCACCGAAATCAACCCAAATCATCTCAGAAAATATGAGCACATTGAGCAGATCCGGCAACAATTCTGGGAGAGATGGCGCACCGAGTACTTGAACGAGCTGCAGCAACGATCAAAGTGGCGCATCAATCAAGGGAAACTCGCTGAAGGTGATATGGTGGTACTCAAGGAGGCTAACTTACCACCACTCAAATGGCGCATGGGGCGCATCCAACGATTTTACCCAGGAGCCGATGGCATCGCACGCGTCGCCGATGTCAACACGTCCAAGGGTCTCATTCGCCGCGATGTCACAAATCTATGCCCCCTACCTAACGATGAGTGTGAAGAAACTACTCGAAAACCCACAGTTTCCGAGGGGGGGAAGATGTCTACACTCACCCTTACCTGCTGATAGACGAGAGAGGGGTCAAGCGCGCGGGAGGAGCGCATACCATTTTCTAAGGCATTACCTATCTGTCGACGCCACGATCAAGTGCATCTACTTAACCCTTAAACTATACCGTTCAAATATATACAAATTGTGTGGAAGCTTATTATACAACTATACATACAAATCGCCCGTCTATTATTGAAGAGCACCGAATTATCCTACAGTCTGTTACTCCAACGAAGGTGTCATAGAGAGACAGACAAATCCAAAAATTTTGCTAACTTTGCGGTAACAGGATAATTTTAGCAGATTCTTGTCACCGATGTGATGTTCGGCAACTGGCGCCCAACGTGGGGCTGGAAAAAATTTAATAAAAGATGAAACAAAAATAATAGTAAGGGTACACATAGGAGTAAGGATAAAAAATAAGAAGAATAGTAAGGATAAAAAGAAAAAAAAAATTGTGGAATTTGTCATTAGGTCTCTTAATATTAATTTTTTGTTTATTTTGATGTCTACAATTCGTAGTTAAAATCTTTCGGAATGCTCACGAGCACGTTTATTATACGGTATCTTATATTTTTCATAAGATTGTATAAACGTTTAGTCATCATTCACGAAAGTTCAAATTCAAATGTACGAGCTGTTTGTAAACCTTAATATTTTAAGATCGACTAATGTAATAAAATATTGCTTCCAGCAGCTGCCTGGCGAAATATGGTGGATCAAGACCTGGACGATGTCGCTTTCTTGGCTGGTAAGTTTGGAACTGTTCTAGGAAGCACTGTTACAACAGGTTATGTCCTTTTTTCGTCGACATTGTCGCTTATTTTACCCTCCGCAACCCACAACTTTTTCATTTCGCGAATTTAACGAGATATTTAGGTTTTTTGACAATGATTAACAATTCATAAAGTGAAAATAATATTTTTTATTTATCGGTAATTTTCGAGATTTAAGCTCTAGGTAATTGTAATTAACGCACTATTAGTTTGGCACTGAAAAAGTGATGTTTAATTAGAATTATAACATTTTCTTCGGTACCGCGATGATTACTCGTGAAATAAAACTATTTAAACTGATTATATCGCGTATATTAACTATCGCGTATATATACGCCTTCAAAACTTCAAAACGCCGGGATGTAGTTATATATAACTACATTAATTACATCCCGGCGTTTTGAAGACTTTACAGGTTTTGTGATTTACAGCCGACTCGTGGTCTACGAACCCTGTAAAGTGTTCGAAACGTTGGGATGTAGTTAAATTTAATTAATATACGCGATATTTAATATAATCCATTTAAATAGTTTATTTCATTAGAATTATATCTTAGTTTTTTTTTATGTGAGAAAGGTAGTCAACTGAGCTCTCAGCCCACCTGATGGAAAGCGAGAACTGAGGGCCCATGGACATAGTGACCAAAAATCGCATATGCGCTGCCTACCCTGAAGACTTAGATGGATTGCCTCTATCAATACCAGTCATTACACCGCCTATCTTATCCCCAAACCGGAACACAGTACTAACTATTTAGCGGCAGGTTAACGGGTAACAAGGTGGTAGCTATCCGGGTGGACCCTGCACGAGGTCCTACCACCAGCAAATGTTATTGTTACTGTACTTTGTAAATCAATAGGCATTAAAACAACTTACAATTACTTAGAATGCACTCGAATAAGAACGACGCGTTAATTAGAATTAGATAATGAAGAGTAACCGTTATACTTTTCAGTTACTGTTATAATATTGGTATAATTTCAGACACGGACAAGGCTCGCGAGGCACGCGAACTCCGCGAGGCACCAGTGGCGGTGTGCTCGCAGCGACGCGCGCTCTGCCTCGCTGCAGTTGTGCTAGGAGCTATGTTCGCGAGCGCGCTCATAGTTGTTTACGCGAGCCCACAACCAGGCGAGTATCTAGATTATTAAATGGACAAGTCGAGGCAGCAGTTTGGTGGTCTGCCTCGCCGCAGTCGTGCTAGGAGCTATGTTCGCGAGCGCGCTCATAGTTGTTTAAGCGAGCCCACAACCAGGCGAGTATCTACATTATTAAATGGACAAGTCGAGGCAGCAGAATGGTGGTCTGCCTCGCTGCAATTGTGCTAGGAGCTATGTTCGCGAGCGCGCTCATAGTTGTTTACGCGAGCCCACAACCAGGCGAGTATCTAGATTATTAAATGGACAAGTCGAGGCAACAGTTTGGTGGTCTGCCTCGCCGCAGTCGTGCTAGGAGCTAAGTTCGCGAGCGCGCTCATAGTTGTTTACGCGAGCCCACAACCAGGCGAGTATCTAGATTATTAAATGGACAAGTCGAGGCAGCAGAATGGTGGTCTGCCTCGCCGCATTCGTGCTAGGAGCTATGTTCGCGAGCGCGCTCATAGTTGTTTACGCGAGCCCGCAACCAGGCGAGTATCTAGATTATTAAATGGACAAGTCGAGGCAGTAGAATGGTGGTCTGCCTCGCCGCAGCTGTGCTAGGAGCTATGTTCGCGAGCGCGCTCATAGTTGTTTACGCGAGCCCACAACCAGGCGAGTATCTAGATTATTAAATGGACAAGTCGAGGCAACAGTTTGGTGGTCTGCCTCGCCGCAGTCGTGCTAGGAGCTATGTTCGCGAGCGCGCTCATAGTTGTTTACGCGAGCCCACAACCAGGTGAGTATCTAGATTATTAAATGGACAAGTCGAGGCAGCACTTTGGTGGTCTGCCTCGCCGCAGTTGTGCTAGGAGCTATGTTCGCGAGCGCGCTCATAGTTGTTTACGCGAGCCCACATCCAGGCGAGTACCTTTAGTCTCAGAGCGTAAACGGACATCTGAGCATTCATCTGGTCAAGTTTTTTTGGAAGTGGCTGCATCTTTTCCATTTTCGGTCGTCAGATACAGCACCTGTTTCTCTATAAGCCAACCAAAATCAACCTCAAATCATTCAGCCACTTCCAAAAAAACATGACCAGATGAATGAAAATGTCCGTTTACGCTCTGAGAAATGCCCCTAAACTATTCAATGGACAAGTTAGGATAAGTATAGGATAAGTTCGCCTTTGTACCTAAATTTCTGTATAACTGTTTTTGTAACATATTCTGTGTACAATAAAGTGATTTACTACTACTACTACTACAAGTTTAGGTTATTAGGAGAGGCCTATGTGCAGGCATCTCATACCTTGATTCGTACCTGTGCTTGGGATACGTGTATGTACTGGAATTCTGGAATAAATTTAACGTTTGCTTGTTTACAGATTGCCCCTGTCTGGGAGAGAACCCTCTGATCCCCGGCTCCCCCACCGCCGGGTCGGATGCCAATGCTGCTGCTGCCAACAAGTAAGAGAAAAAATACATTGTAACATTAAAATCTATTCGAATATGCATGCATTATAAAATTTTTGGAATGGCCATCTATTGGCGCTTATTAAATAAGTAGATGGGGATTTCTCCGAGCGTTTCAACCGCCGTGACTTCGATGGCAGTCTTATCACACGAATCCTGCCATAGAAGCAAGAACTTTTGAATATGTTGGTAGACGTAGTTGACAACTACCAAGATATACAAAAAATGTATGAGGTCCCACGGAAATCGGATAATAATATATGCTACCACCGAAGTCACGGCGGTTGAAACGCTCAAAGAAATGCCTAGATATTAAATTTTAATATCTGCTGAAATCTTAAATCTTCGGGTGGAATCTTGTAATTGTAAATGTGAATCAAGTTTTTTCGTGTGTTATTGCCATGGTTACGATCACCTGAGTTACGCTGGTTTTATGCAAAATTACGCTATTTAAATTATGCATAAACACGGTACTCAATTGAAAAGCCTTCTAACATAACACGAACGTGTAAAATACTGTTTCTTAAACATGCAATGAAATATTGTTGTTATATTCCTTATAATAGGCTGCAAAGTATAACGTTTCAGGATGATTAGCCAAGTTGCCAATCGCTAACGCTTATTAGCGTATCGTAGTTTTCTCTCTCTGTCACTCTTTCATATTAGTGCGACAAAGACGGAAGTAATCTCGGTCCGTTACTTTTCAACATATTCCTAAATGACTTGGTTAATCAATTTACAAGTGATTGTCTTGCATATGCTGATGACCTAAAATTATATTAAGATAATAAGATGGCGCTGCCGTCGCAATAACTACTGCTCCCGCGTAATTTAATTAATAAAATGTTAAAAATGACTCTAAACAGTGAAAAGTGTGATTTATGTGATAGACTAAAGTGCAAACGATAACAATAAATGTTATCTTTCAAAACTATTGTGGTATAAAGACAGTGGAATAAAAACAAGTGTTCAGCTACAATACGTTTGCTACATATCGGACTTTATAGCGGTTACTTCAATAATACTATTCTAATTTCTTTACGACAAATAAAAATAGAGTTCAGTTACATACAAAAAGCAATAACTTTTAACTATAAACGTGAAAATATCTATTAAATTTGCAATTCATAACTGCCGCCAAATGACGCTATGCGGTCATTGAACTTTAGCAGAAACTTTGCAAAAATAATGAATAACCATCATAATAATAATAATAATCGTTTATTGCAAACCATGGTACATACAATAGGTGTTAATACTAAACAAATAGAACCACATGGCACCCTGCAGGGTATGGCAATGTTTGACAATTTGACATGTTATAATCTAAATTTAATTTATAAATGATCCTGCATATATTCTTCTATGGTATAATAGTTTTTTTTTATTAGGATGGACTTAAGTTTATCAGTGAATAAAGGTATTTTTTGTATTGTTTTTATTTCGGAGGGTAACTTATTATATATTTTGATTGCACGGTAATATGGGCCTTTTTTGTAGATATCGAGGATCGGCTCTGGTAGGATAAGTTTGTCATTACGGCGCGCACTCTTATTGAATTCAAAAAGATGGATGTTATTTTTAACGAATATGGTTATTTGTAGGATATAAAGAGAGGTAAGAGTTAATATTTGAAGGTTCTGAAAATGAGTTTTGCAACTGTCAGTTTGGGAAATATTGGTTAATATACGGATACATTTTTTTTGCAGTGTGAATATATCTTGGGCGTCGCTGCTGTGTCCCCACAACAGCAGACCGTAGCTCAGCCAGGACTGTGCGTATGCATAGTATGCTGACAAAGCACACTGGATGTTCGTGTTAGATTTCAGTATGTTCAATGCGTAAAGAAACGATGATAATTTTGATTTTATTTTAGTTATATGTTTTTTCCAGTCAATATGGGTATCTATAGTTAGTCCTAATAGGTTGCATTCAGTTTCTTCTTTAATGTTTAAGTCCTGTAGTAATGGTGTCAAGTCGGTCGGTCGTTTTTGATAGGGTCTAAATTGTATAATTTTTGTTTTTGTTGTGTTTATAATAAGGTTATGATCTTGTAGCCATTGTGATATGTTAAAGAACGTTTCCTTTATCTGTGAGAAATTATAATCGGGGCTGTTATCATATTTGAATAAAAGGGAGATATCATCGGCGAATGTAACACAATTATGGTTGGTTATTTTTGGGAGATCATTGATATAGATCAAGAATAACAAACATCCCAGTACGCTGCCTTGGGGGATCGAACTATTGACTGTTTGCCATTGTGAATGTATTTTGCGTAGTTGTCCAGAATCTATATGGTGGTGTTCAATTTGGACAAATTGCTGTCTATTACTCAGGTACGACTTTAACCAATAGTAGGCATTTCCGCGGATACCGATTTCATATAATTTAGATAAAAGAATTGGATGGGATACTCTGTCATAAGCTTTGGATAAGTCTAGCAAGAGGCCGATAGCATAGTTTTTATTTTTAAGACAATCGAGAATATTTTGGATGTAAGTGTAAACCGCTAGGGTAGTCGAACGTTTCTGGCGGAAACCAAATTGATTTTCATCTAATAGCTGGAATTTTTCTAGAAATTTGTAGATTCTGTCTGACATGCATCTTTCGAACAATTTAGATATGGTGGGTAAGAGAGCGATGGGTCTATAATCGGAGAGGTCGTTTTGTTTCCCGCCTTTTTTAAGGATAGGTTTGATTGCTGCTATTTTAAGTTTTTCGGGAAAACAACATTCATTGAATGACTGATTAATAAGAAATGTAATGGGTGGTGTCAACTCAATATTACACGCCTTTATTAATGTAGAAGGTATTTCATCAAACCCGCTACTATGTTTATTCGGGAGATTTTGAATAATTTTTTGGACTTCTTGTTCAGTGACTGGATGGAGGAACATTGAGTTTACAGAGGGATTGGGGCTTGGTCGACCGGGCGGATTGCTAGTAGTATTATGGCCAACCGAATTAAAATATTCATTAAATGCATTAGCTATTGCTTGTGGACATTTAACTTTAGTGTTTTGTAATTTTAATTCTATATTTTTATGTCGCTTTTGGTTATTTTTTCCGGTTATATTTTTAATTACGCGCCACATTGTTTGAATTTTATTTTTAGAATTATTCATTTCGTGTATGTGGTTAAGTCTCTTTGATTTTTTTATACATTTGCTGAGTATTTTGGAATATGATTTAAAGTGGTTTTTTAATGTTGTATCGTTTTTTTGGTTTACCATAATTTTTAGAATTCTTTTGTGACGGCATGACTTTTTAAGGCCCTTTGTGAGCCAAGTCTTTTTCTTACTGTTTATACATTTAATGTTTTTTAAAGGAAAGAATTTGTCAAATAGTTTAAACAGGTGGTAATGGAATACATTATAGTTAGCATTAATGTTATCATGGTGGACTAATAAATTGTGCCATTCTATGTTATTTAGGGCGGCTTTGAAGTTAGACATATTGTTTTCGTTGAATTTTCTTTTACGTGTATACATGTCACTTAGCGTGTTAGTATTATTATTAAATTTATAAATTAGACATTTGTGGTCTGAGAAGCCCTGGTCTTCTACGTATACATTAAAGAGTTTATAATTAGAAAATATGAGATCAATACAAGTTGCACTGTTAGTGGTTAATCTAGTGGGCACATCTACAATTTGATGGAGGTTAAGCTCAAGCATAATATTACTGAGCCGTTCATAGTGTGTGGACTTCTGGAATTTATTTAAATTAAAATCACCGGCTATAATAATATGCTTGTCACTTTTGGTTTTTAACTTATTTAACAGTTTTTCTATTATTTCGAAAAATATGTTAACATTTCTATCAGGTCGATACACGGTAACTATTACAACATTGGGCTTAATTTCTATTCCACAGCACTCAATTATGCCCTCTACTGACAAGGCTGCGACATCGGGTATTTCCTTAAATTCGATGCCTTCCTTTATGAAAATAGCGGTGCCCCCACCTTTCAGTATACTTCTGCAGTAATTGGCGCCAAGAATATAACCGTAAAGGTGCATGAGGTTTTTATATTCTTCTTTGAACCATGTTTCTGTTAAAGAAATAACTTGATGCTGATTATCTTGTAAATAATTTTCTAATATGTCCATTTTATTTTTCAGGCTTTGGACGTTTTGTACGAATATTGAAAAGTCAGTCTCGAAAGGAATGGTTTTGGGTTTGTTTCGGTTGTGTGTCCTCTATTAAGGCGTTAACATTATTTTCTTGTGTTATTGGGAGATTATTCACTGTGGGGGATTCGCATGCGTGATCCTGATCAAGTTTGTGTTCATTCTTATCTTGTTGTGGGCTGGTAGGATCATAAACCTTACCGTTCACGATTAGTTGGTTGCCTATAATAACTGCATGGTGGCCTTGGCGTCTCGCTTCTTGTAGTTGCTTCACTAGTTGTCTTCGTGCTCGGAGTGACTGTTCATTATAATATTCTGTGACAGAAAGGCCAGTATTTCTAAATACATGTTTATTTTGCAGTATGTGTCTTGTTAGTTTCTTACTCATGAGTTCAATTGCAAGTGGTCTCCTTTGTGCTTTTTTTCCGATGCGGTGCGTTTCCTCAATGTAGATATCCATATTAATATTCATTAAGTCTCGGAAAATGTACGTTAGTCGTTCGTGAATATCTCTTTCTGTTTCGCCGTAGTGCTCGTCTAAGCCATGTAATACAATAGTTTTGTATTGACTTATCGAATGACTTTTTAGTGTAGTGTAAATTTCAATCATAAAGACTTATCGAATGACTTTTTAGTGTAGTGTAAATTTAATTCATGTGTATGAACTTTATTTAAGTCTCATTGTTGTGAATGAGGGAAAAGCTCTCGAGAATTTCCGTTAAAAACTTTTTACCTATTGCCGCTCGACCTACGTTACCATGGCTACCACGCCACGTAGCATTACAGTTATCATTGTTATCAACATTTTCTAAAGTGTCCAACAAAGTGTTTATTACAGACTTATAAAAGTGGAAAAATACTAGTTTATTTGAGTGCAAATAATTAAATCAATATCATATGATTTATTTAGAAATACTTTGTTTGCTTTCTTTGAGTACAGCGCCACCTTTTGCCGCATAGCAGCATACAGACCGAGCGTACGCCATCTGTTGATGAATAGCCGAATACTTTGAACAGAACTTGTTGTATATTTCTTCCGCAAGATGGAGTCAATATGCATAAAATGCGATAAAGATATTACCGATAAATATCGTTTATTATGTGTAACGTGTAAAAAATCTTATCACATGGAATGCACACATGTAACGATAAATCGGTTTAATTTAATGGATAAGGACAAGAAAACATTCACGTGTCAGAAATGTATGTCCAATTCGGAAGTAAACCTTTCTTCTCCTAACTTCCCGCATAATAATGTTACAATTCGCAAGAGATATAAAATAAATGTCGAGACAGAAAATTCCTTTTCAGGATTATCCGAGGATGAATATGAAGACGCCTCTCTTTCAAAGACACCTGAAATAAATCGACAATACCGTGATTTGCGTTTAAGTACCAGTCTTACGCTTCAGGAAATGTCTAATGAAATAAGTGAGCTCAAGGAAAGATTACATTCTGCTGACACGGAAATTGAACACTTATTGTCTATAAACAAAGCACTAACCATGAGATTGACCGAGTGCGAAAGTAAACTAAACAATTTATCTCCCGCTAGCAGCTCGAGTTCTAAAATGAATCAACCCGCTAAAAATATGGTGAACGTAGTAAAAAGAACCAAGTTAGACTTAACATCTTCACCAAAAGGAAAATTACAGGAATTGACAACGAAGAAAGCCAAGACAGGCGCCACTGCCCATCCTTCGTATGAAGTCGTCGCTCCAGCGCCGCCTGTTGAGCAAAATGAGAAACAACCACTGGAACCCGCACAAGTCCCAAGTTCTACATGTAATCACATGCCACCGACACCCTCAAAGCAAACGGACAGCACTGGAAAGAGACACATTTTTCGTAAACAAAATACAAATTCTTCTATATATGACAACCAGTTTCAGGACGATTTTGAATACAGAAATAGACTTGGCTTACCTAAGAGGAAAATAATTATACTAACCGATCAGCAAGGAAAAAACTTAGGGTCACAACTGAATACATTGTATGGACCTTATTTCCAAATAATTTGTTATTCAAACCCTGGAGCCGACACAAGCAAAGTGCTTGAATCACTTCCGAATGGATCACCGTTGAGCAATGATGACTTCCTGATTATTATATCTGGAACCAACGATAAAAATCCTAGCAAATTGTTTGCCAATTTGTATTATCTTATGCAACGTATTATACATGTAAATGTAATTGTATTAGAAGTGCCATATAGTCAGTACCTAAATGAACGCCCGTTGAATAATATGATTAAGTCTATTGTTGAGCAATTTGACCACTGTACATTTTTACCATATGATCATAAACAATTCCGTGAATTAAAAAATTATACAAAACTAAAGCAATTAGCAACAAGGATAATTCACCAAATAGCTTGCACCATGTATACAGATTCTTATCAATTACAACTCCTACAACGTAATATAAACATACCTAAAAATACATATCCAGTACGAGAGAACAAAATGGCTGCCCCTCTAGAATCGGCACATACCGATATCAATATTTCAAATAAAACTGGAAACCAAATATCAGCTTCCAAGAAGTTTTTTCGTCACAAATCCTTCTAACTACATTTTATCACGCCAGAAACCCAACCCAATAGCTGTACGAAGTAAAAATAGTAATAAGTTTATGATTTTTCATCAAAATATATGTGGATTATTAAGTAAATTGGATATTTTGGAAATAACTCTTACTGAATTCCAAAATAAATATCAAAATATTGATGTTCTATGTTTTAGTGAAACGTTTGTAAAAAAAAACTCAGAACAAAATATTAAATTAAATAATTTTAAGTTAGTAGCTTCATATTGTAGAGAAAAATGTAGGGGAGGTACAGCAATACTGGTCAGAAAGGCCTTGGAAGTAAAATCAGTAGAGATTGCACCAAAGTTGGCGTCTAACTTTTATTTTGAATGTTGTGGTATTGAAATTACAAGCATACATTTAATAATTATTACAATTTATAGAATACCACAAAATACTCAATCACATCACGGTATCTTTCTTTACAAGCTTGAGCAATTGCTTCAATACCTGTATCTTAAGTATAAAACGAAAAAGATAGTTATTTGTGGTGATTGGAATATTGATACACTTAAAAATAATACAGTTACGAAAGACTTATCCAGTTTGCTAAGAAGTTACAATTTTGAGATGCATATTAATACACCAACGAGGATTAACACTTGCATAGACCAAATTGCTAGCAATATGCGTAGGGTTATATCTAATACACATAATCTTGAATTATCGGATCATGACCAAGCACAAACAATTACCCTAGATATTAATAAGGTAAAAGCGTGTACTACCTGGTTCGAGTTCAAAAGGGACTATTGCTTTGATAATAAACGTAAATTTCATGATTGCATAAAGGCTCTTTCTTTCAGTGATATTTTGAGCTCGAGTGACGCTAAGGAAGCGTTTGACTCTTTTTATGACTTATTAAAGCTCTTCTATGACTTATGTTTTCCCATAATTCGAGTCAAAGCTAACACTAGTAAAAAAAGAATTAAATGGCTATCTAAAGGTATACGGAAGTCATGTCAGATAAAACGTAATATACTTTTCCAAAAAAGAATGAACGGGTCTCATACTAATATTAATCAAATACCTCTTAAAACGTATAGTAAACTTCTAAAAAAGTGTATAAATAAGTCACAGCAAATAAGTAATAATGAATATATAGCTGGTAATAAAAATAAATGTAAAGCAACTTGGAATGTAATATCATCTCAAGTATCAAATTTGGACCTTACAAGTAACATAGACTACTTAAAAGTTAATGATAATATATTAAATAACCCTCAAGATATATGTGACATACTCAATAACCATTTCATCGAATTAAACAATATTAATAAAATATCAAATAGTAATATTTCAAAAATTCATGTAGATAATAGTCCCCATAGCATATTTTTAATGCCAACTGATAGTAAAGAGGTTTATAAACTTATTATGTCACTAGGAAATACCAAAACAGCTGGTATAGATGATATATCAACTGAACTTGTAAAACTAACGGGATTATTTCTAAGCATACCGCTTGCTCATGTAATAAATCTATCATTTAGTCAAGGGTATTTTCCGGAACAGCTTAAAATTTCCATTATAAAACCGCTGTTTAAAAAAGGTGAGCGTGATGATATAAATAATTATAGACCAATCACAATTGTGCCCATACTGTCCAAAATAATAGAAAAAGCTTTTTATGTCAGACTTAATAATTTCCTTTCAAAACATAACATTTTACACCCTGATCAGTACGGATTTCGTAAAGGACTAAATACTGAGCTAGCCTGTTTTGAATTTATAAAATACGTGACCGAAAGTATTAATAATAAGTTACCAGTTATGTCAATATTCCTTGACATGACTAAAGCTTTTGATTTAGTCAATCACTCAAAGCTTCTTATGAAATTGGACGCTTATGGCATCAGAGGTAAAGCAAATGATTGGCTCAAATCTTATTTATCTAATAGGCAACAATGCACTGAAAT
The DNA here is from genome assembly GCA_025490895.1 of Thaumatotibia leucotreta. Taxonomy (NCBI): domain Eukaryota; kingdom Metazoa; phylum Arthropoda; class Insecta; order Lepidoptera; family Tortricidae; genus Thaumatotibia; species Thaumatotibia leucotreta. The sequence goes on from JALPQI010003930.1 coordinate 39,528, forward strand.
CCAAAAATACGTTGAAATTGACAACCAAATTAATAAAATTATATACAGGTCACCTCTGCGTACAATAGTTTCTGGAGTACCTCAGGGGAGTAATTTAGGCCCTCTACTCTTTTTAACTTTCATCAATGACCTCCCCAAAGCCACAAATCCAAAATCTATTCTCTTTGCCGATGATACAACGATCATAGTAAAATGCCAAGATAAGGATACGTATGAAACCGATATTAATAGAGCCTTAACAGACATGAATAACTGGATAGTTAATAACGACCTTCTTATTAACCTAAGTAAAACGCATTATCTACAATTTCATTCATATGGAGCAAATCCTCCGCAACTCAATATTAACATTAACAACATTTCAATATGTAAATCGGATAACATTAAATTCTTAGGGATAATTCTTGATACGAATCTAAATTGGAAGAACCAAATTAATTCTGTTTGCTCAAAACTTGACCGTTTCATTTTTGCTCTAAGAAAATTACGCAATTCTGTTTCTCAGGAAGCTGCTCTCACTGCTTACCACGGACATGTTTCTTCTATTCTCAACTACGGCCTTATTTTATGGGGTAATTCCGTTGATGTGGAAAGGCTATTTAAACTTCAAAAAAAATGTGTCCGTGCGATATGTAATGCGTGTATAGATACTAGTTGCAAGCCGTTATTCAAAAAGCTTAACATCCTACCCCTAGCTTGTATGTATATACAGAAAATTTGTATTTTTTCAAAGCGATACACTAAATACTTCCCAAAGCGATCTGATATTTGTACAGTAAATCCAAGAGAGCAATACAAATATATGTTACATCAGCCACGTTGTATGACAGATATTTACAAAAAAAATGCGTACAACATGGCTATTAAAATTTATAATAAGTTACCTGTTGAAATACAAGCCCTTGAAGGGAATGTATTTAAGAGAACCTTACATAAATGGTTATCTGAGAGGTGCTTTTACACCGTTCAAGATTTTATGGCTCATGACTCATGACTTATAAATGAGTACATTGTACTGTAGGTTTTATTGTGTTATAAAAATTCTGTAGGTATAAATAATAACTTTATTTACATACTGTTTGTCTCAACTTTTTTTTTTGTATTTCTCATTTCACTTACACATCCTGTTTTTGTGTTATAAGTAAAATGTCTTATACTGTTCTATAAATTTGTTGCTAAAATAATGTTTTTTCAACATGTATTTGCATGCTGTACATCTACAGCTGGATAAGGCGAACTAATGTACCTATACTTGATGTATGAACACCTATGTATATAACCCTTTTCTGCAAATAAATCATTCTTATTCTTATTCTTATTCTTATTCTTATATCGTAAAATACAGACAATTCAAGATGAATTCTACAATCAGACATTGACATACTAGAAAAATGGTGCAGATTGAACAATATGACATTGAATGTAAAAAAATGTCAATTTATTACATTTACTAAAAAAACAAAGCCTATAGTATTTTCATATAAAATAAACAATACAAAGTTAGATCGTGTTACGGTAATAATAGACCTAGGAGTAATAATGGATGCCAAACTCACTCCACTCAAGCCACACTACGACTCCATAAACTCTAGGTTTCATTAATAGAATAACCATTAACCAGACCATTTAAAAATTTCAACAGTATACTTACTCTCTATACATCGCTAGTGCGAAGTATAGTCGAGTACTGTAGTGTAGTCTGGTCTCCCCATTACACGACTCACAACGATAAAGTGGAATCTATTCAAAGGAGGTTTATCAGGCAGCTAAGCGGTCGATTCAAATTAAAAACAGAATTCCCTTTATACGAAGATAGGCTTAAGAAATTCAACCTAGACACATTGCAAGCTAGACGTCAGATAAGCGACCTATGCACATTATATAAAATTGTAAATTCCATGTTAGATGCAACTTTAATCAGTCATATTTCATTTAAAGTACCAACCCGATCCAACCGTAGGCAACATTTATTCGCTTTGCCTCTAACTACAAATAATGTTTCACACTTTAGTCCAATACCACGAATGTGCTCTTTGTATAACGATTTAAATAAGGATCTAGATATCTTCCAACACAATTTTTTTGTATTTAAGCATAAAGCTATATCCCGCCTTAAGCAACCTTAAGTAACCCTGTAAAAACAAAGTGTGTAATTAAAAGTTGTGCACGGTTGTTATCGACATACAAATTTAACAAGATAAGAGAGATGTATCTATAGATAAGTTTATGATTTGTATGTTGTTATTGTGCCAAATAATAATAAAATAAAATAAAAATAAAATAAGACAGTTAGCTGCCTTTCGTTTAGTATTGACGATTAAGCGTTAGCGATTGGCAACTTGTCTAAGCACCCAGATGCGACTAGGACAAGAGGTCGTTAATGGAATTTAATACAAATCTTGAGGGCAGGCCGGCAACTAATCATAAAAACTTATTGAACATTACAGAGACCGCATAGCCACCAACGGTGCCATCTTTCCCTGGCGCGGCGCTCGCCTGCCGACATTCCTCATCCCGAAGCATTATAGCCTTTGGCTGCATCCCAATCTTACCACCGGTGAATTGAGAGGTAATTGTTACTTGGTATCTATACTTGGTCGCATAGCGACGACAGTACAGGGTAAAGGATATGAAGTGTTACCAATTTCAAAGGACTGCGATTTCTTAGTTGCAACAATTTATTACTATAAGTAAGAAAAACAAGAAAAAAATATACATTTTGTGAATAAATTTACTTTTAGTCAATATGACTAACTTTTGCCTTGACTATGGTCTTCAAATGGTAAAAAAATATTTGCTCGGAGCATGTTTGTGATCCAGTGGTAGTGGTATGTGCCAGTGAAATACGATCACTTTCTTTATTGCATTTATACTAGCATGTTTAATTGCTCTCACCATTCTCTTCAAAATAGACCAGATAAAAAGTCCGAAACTCACTGCACTGGAGAAATGGCACGTGAAATACGGTTTTCAGCCATTTTTGGTTTTTACGAGTTTTAAAAGCCGAAAAGCTGTCTTGTTCTTATGTTTGCGGACTACAACCCAAATGTTTGCGTGCCTAAGACTTCAATGCGGTGTCCAAAACAAATTTTCCGATAATAAGCCGCTATTATTTTGACACCAGACTTAATAAAATCTACTTGTTAACACTTCATATCGTTCACCCTGTAAGAATACACTTCTCACCACATTTTCCCGTGGGTGCCGTAAGAGTCGACTAAGGAATGAAAAGTCACTCACCATTAATTTATAGCAGATTGATGATGTACAGCAGTGTCATCATAGTGGATACACTACTACTACGATCGCCAATCCACTTGTTCAGCGTGTTGCGATGTGATTGCGTTTAGCAGTGAACTATAGGCTGATTTATACTTTTATCTTCACCATCATCATCATCATATCAGCTGAAAGACGTCCACTGCTGAACATAGGCCTCCAAAGATTGCCACAATGACCGGTCCTGTGCCACCCGCATCCAGCGGACTCTTGCGACTTTCACCAGGTCAACAGTCCACTTTGTGAGGATTAGAAATGAGACCATCCGCAGAAGAACCAAAGTAACCGATATAGCTCTCCGTATCGGTAAACTTTTGTCTTAATAAATAAAAATAAATAATAATGGCCGAAGGCGTAGAAACCAGTTCCCATGTGCATTTCTTTCAGATTATAGCGAGCTTGGGGTCTACCATGACTATACGATTAGGTTTAGGTTCTATTGTATAGATCTGACACAACGTTCACGGGTGAAGGGTTGTTCACGAAATAAAGTAGCCATTGCTGTATAATTCTTTTTTTTTGTACGAGACCATACCTTTGTTATTACAAAGGAGAGCTCTTTGCCTATCTTCTCAGACGCTGTGGTTGATATTTGTATCAATTTCTCCATAATTATGGACTTTTATTTTAACTTCTGGATTTAAGTAGTGTTTCTTCTTATTTTTCCCTTTTTGGGTCATTTAGTTTCCCAATGGGCCTTAACTGTATAACAATACCGATACTATAATAAACTGTGAATCTTGTGTCTACAATTTTTATTAACTATTTCAAGTCTAACATTGTTGAAATCGTCTCGGAATCTCGCACTTTTTTGGGACTAAACTTTTGCAGTAAGCAATTATCTGAAGTTATTTCGATTTTGATGACTTTTCAGCGAATGCTTTTGGATATTGGATTGTTAAACATAAAACAGAGTAATTAATTTACAGTCCCATGGCTGTTAGAACTACATGGTATTGTTGTGTAACAGTTGAGGCTGATTTTACGATGGCTACTTTATTTCGTGAACAAGCTTTAGTAGATCGCGGTTGTTTTAATTAATATGACGTGTAAATAACACCTCTCCTTATACATCATGTACATAATGAAAATGTTAACCCAAACAGCCGCATTAATATTATTTCTTCCTGACAATACCATTTTTCTTTACAGGCGAAGTATCAATCGACTTTAAAGTAGACCGCGATACAACATTCGTGGTACTAAACGTTAGGGATATGAATGTCACCGAACGAGCTCTTTTCAAGACTGGGGGCTCTTTGGGACCCAAGGTGGCTAAAGTGCTGGATTACCCACCTGCTGAGCAGACTTATATTGAGTTTAAGGTGAGCGATTTAATTATTGACATATATTTATGTAGTTTACAGTCTAACCAATACACCGATAAACGATAACGAAGATAACAAACTAAGAAAAATATACACTGTTTAAACCCGACCGATTTTAACAGTGAATTCCTAACCACGTTTAGAAACTTTAATGTCATTTAATCGCTTGATATCGCCTAGTTTCAGAGTTATTACTAATTGAAAAAAAAACATTTTTTCTAATTTCACTCGGCACAAAAGGTCTTTTTAACGGCGTTGGTGCCATTCTGGAGAATAGTCTCACTATTAACCTCATTAATAGATGCTAAAAAGTGAGAAATAAAACCTATAAAAAATGAGGTTTTGTAAAAAAACTTTAACACTCATTTTAAAGGCCAGTTTTATGAATATCATTTACTTTTTATGTTAAAATACATTCAAAAATAGTAAAAAAATAGAAAAAAAATTTTTTTCGTCAAAAATTGCAAAGCTCATTTATTATTATTTTTTGATTTTATATCAAAAATCTTTCGGGTTATAAGAGCCCACGATGTATATAATAGACATATCAAACGCAAGTACTAGATAGCCTATCATCCATCATCTCACAGAACCTGAAACACTCCGTGCAACCATTCGTCTATCACCAAACAAATAAGTTACACTAATAGTAGAGGCCCAGCAAATAGGCTGATGATGTGATGTGTGGTGTGGTATAAGATTTTGACTTTAAGAGTCTAAATTTGTCGAAGTATGTTTATTGATCCCGTATCTAATCAGCATAAGTTGAATTTAAGGTAGGCCAGGTTTTGAAGGATGTAAGGCAGTTATATCAAGACTAGGAACTCTTTGGGAACCTATCTTCCAGATGGCTGTCGTGTTGGATTATAATACTATATTATATGGATTATAATAATAATTGACTTTAAGCTAGGCAAGACTAGGTTTTTTGATATTTTGGAAACTTGCGACCCAAGATGTTATCAACAAAACGCGAAGATATTTAAAATTATTTTTCCGATTATGACCTCACTGAAAATCAGCGTGTGCTGACGTAACGGTTTTTTTTTGTGATCGGACGTGTACAACCCCGAGATGGTCCCGTTGACACCAAGTTCGGGTCTGATGGTGGAATCTCTTCAAGTGTTATAGGTACATGTATGGCGCTTTTGGTAATTTTCATTCATTTACAAGAATTTGCATTCAGAAAATAGGATTTGAGGAAACCAATGATGGAAACAAATCGGGGATTTTGGAGTAATCGGTTGAAGTCGGTTTTTTTAAATTTTGTTTGGTGATTTTAAGTTATGTTTTGTGCTAATAAATTTATTTCTTTTCAGGAAAAACTTCGTCGCAAGTTCAACTACACGCTCAGCCTCCGCTTCATCACAAAGTTAGAAAGGAACGACAAGCAACGAGGGTTCTTCTTGGCTGGGAATAACAGGCAGTGAGTTATTACATGTTCACCGATTGGTCCCCAAAGATATATAATAAATAAAGATACGGTATACTCTAATGAAATGAGCGAAGCGAAATAAATACTTCACAGCATACGCCTACAATTTATTAACAGTTGACATCTTGACATACACCTATCTTCATACTTCAAAATGCGTAAAAGAAATGGCAAAATACATTACTCGTATCCAATAAACAAAAAAGAGACAACTAGCATTTGACAGTCACGCGTGCATTTTTGAGGTTGTTATTGATAAACATTGTTTTATCTTTGTTACTCTCGATCGTAAATAGCATATGCTTCTCTCTTTCTCTAAGTTTGCCAAAAACGTCAGAATGGCGTCCTATTTGTTTTCAATAAATAAATTGAAAAAATATATAATTCTAAGAACTCGTAGAACTAAGAGCGATTGTTAGAATTATCGTAATCTTCACTTTTAGAGCCAGTATAACATATCTTGGTCCCATTTTATTTTGTCCAGTTCTGACTATGGCATTTATGATAAAACCATATAAGTCTTAAATTTCCATTGACCTTTTGAACGCTAAGAACCACTAAAGTGGCCGTGTGTTGTCTTGCCTACTACGCCAGCAGCCACTAAAGTGGTCATTGAGTATGCTGTTAAAGTAACTGTCTTGCTGACAGATAAGGTTTAATGCCCGCCTTCCATTGCGAGCGGAACGGACTCATTAATGGCTCCGTTTCACGTTCATCGCTGGCCAAGTGTTAGTATGCAGTTGACGGCTGTAAGTCACACCAGCAGTGTAAGTTAAATGGAGACATTGAAAGGCTGGCATTATTTTCGTTGTTCATTAGTAGAGATACTGGTGTGTATATATGTCACAATTTGATGCGAGAGAGAAGGCGTCGAAAAGTTTAAGCATATGCAAGGCAAATGGACTAATTTACTCTAAACCACGTCAATCGATTTCGATTATTCTTTTTACAATCGACTTCAGAATAAATTGACATCCCGTTGGCATCACGGCGGGTTCCGATGATGGGATCTTAGATAAATCGGTTTATGTTGTTTTTTTTATTATTTGGTGATTATTTACCTATTTGTGGTTATTGTCAGTCGCTGCGCAGTGTCCCGGTTCTGGCTGACGCACGCGCGCTCGGCGTTCCCCTGCCTCGACGAGCCGCACCTGCGGGCCACCTTCCGGCTCACCATCGTGAGGGACAGGTACATCAATAGTGTCAACATTGTGGTTATTGTCGTCAGTCGCGCAGTGTCCCGGTTCTGGCTGACGCACGCGCGCTCGGCGTTCCCCTGCCTCGACGAGCCGCACCTGCGGGCCACCTTCCGGCTCACCATCGTGAGGGACAGGTACATCAATAGTGTCAACATTGTGGTTATTGTCGTCAGTCGCGCAGTGTCCCGGTTCTGGCTGACGCACGCGCTCGGCGTTCCCCTGCCTCGACGAGCCGCACCTGCGGGCCACCTTCCGGCTCACCATCGTGAGGGACAGGTACATCAATAGTGTCAACATTGTGGTTATTGTCGTCAGTCGCGCAGTGTCCCGGTTCTGGCTGACGCACGCGCGCTCGGCGTTCCCCTGCCTCGACGAGCCGCACCTGCGGGCCACCTTCCGGCTCACCATCGTGAGGGACAGGTACATCAATAGTGTCAACATTGTGGTTATTGTCGTCAGTCGCGCAGTGTCCCGGTTCTGGCTGACGCACGCGCGCTCGGCGTTCCCCTGCCTCGACGAGCCGCACCTGCGGGCCACCTTCCGGCTCACCATCGTGAGGGACAGGTACATCAATAGTGTCAACATTGTGGAAAGAGTGTACTTTCTTCATCATAGTGTGTCATCAATTTATCATCATTGATAGGTACATTGAGCTATGGTTGAAGTAACAAAACTTTTCAACTAAACGTAAGAGAGCCTGTAAAAATATACACATTCCCAACGTTGAAAGTTCGTAATTTATAGTACATTGTGTATCCAGGGAGGTAAGTACGTTAGTATTCCGCTTACCGACCGTGATGCATACAATATTTTTCATCACACTTGCCGACAAAAAAATAAGTTTTAAGACATAATATTATTAAATGACGTCCTGACATTTCTATTACTCCCTAGGAAATTTCAATTTTCTATTACTCCCACTACGCACGCAAGCAATGGCGCACCTTTGACAGTAAGTGTAATGAAAATATAAAAAAAATAGACAAAAATTGTCTGAATCTTACATAGAGTCTGACCAGCATAATAAAATTTTGCACGAGCATTATTTCGATATTCTTTACATGGCAACAATTTCGCCTACGAATTATCCTGTCATAGTCAACTATCATTTAATTTGGTAGAGAATTTATCACATGGTCACGTTTTTTTAATTTACCGTATTTTTCATGCAAAGTTATGCTGGTCACTCTATTGGGATTTCTTATCGATTTGAGGTACCATCATTTAAATTCGTGATGTCGCTATTATAAGTACTTGAATTGTTGCTATTTCTATTTCAATTTGTTGTTATGTTTATAGCACGTTTTCGCTTTTAATATGAAAAATGCTTTCAGGTTCCACGTATCTCTAACGAATATGCCTATAGTAGCAACAGAAGAAGCTGGGTTCTATCTAGGACATCGATTGGTGAGTACTAAGTACTTAACTACCTACCTATTTATTTAAGCTAACAGAAAACTATTTAGTCGCCTGTTTTGTTGTGTAATTCATTGGCTGCCATAGGATCTCCGGTGGAATTAAAAGAATTATAGTAAACTAGCGACCCGCCCCGGCTTCTCACGGGTACTATACCTACATAAAAACTTTCCTCTTGAATTACTCTACCTATTAAGAAAAATCTCATCAAAATCCGTTGCGTTGTTTTAAAGATTTAAGCGTACAAAGGGACATAGGCACAGAAAAAGTGGTTTTATTTTATACTATGTAGTGATACATTCAACGTGTTAACAAGACTCGTTCTTTTAGATCTTTAAAGTCTAATCAAATAGTCTCCTATAAAAAAAAATGTGGCCACCTGTAAAAAATGTGCCTGCATCAAAACGTTTCGTAATGAACCTTTAATATTTTTCGTCGCCCAACGTGGGGCTGGCAGAGATCACTTAACGAGCATTCCGCTACAAGCGAGAGCTTACAGATACGATAGATTACAGTTCAATATTTATAGCCTGAAAATGAAAAATCGAGAAGTTCATACAAAATGATCGTTTAATATCATCCATGTTTTTTGGCACCCAACGTGGGGCTAATAGAAGTAGCATGACCAACATTCGAATACATTTTTTCTGAGATTTACTTCGATTACTATTTCAGCATTGTCTAATAACGCCACATTATATAATTAACCTTTAACATTACCTATGTTTTGGCGTCCAACGTGGGGCTGGCAGAGATCTCATAAGGAGAATTTTGCTTAGTGAAAAGATACTTATTCGTCAACCGAAAAAAAACTCCTTGATACTTAATAAGCTCCATAAAATTCATGCCCATACCACCAGTAATTAATAACTGTAACTCTAGTGAAAAAGGGTATAAGTTAAATGCAAGTGCATAGGTATATTACATTGTTTTCCATAATGGCAGGCGATACACCTTTTTTGACTAAAAGCCACAGATAAATTATCATGTATAGTGTAGTGCTCCAAAATCATGAGTAGGGAATTATTATTTGTTTACTGCCGATTTGCTTACAAATGGAATCAAACTACAAAATATCACATAATATAGTTACAAACATAATATAAAAGTTAAACTAAAATTTAATTATGTACAAAAGTAGGGAATAGACAAATACAACTACAAAACTGAGTTTTCAGTGAGCGTGTTGTTCTTTCAAAATATTTTGATTCTACGGTGTTTTTATCATTTTAATACTTTGCTATTACTAGATTAGGTATCTAGTATGTTATTATGTTAGATTAATCCTAGAAAAGATGGGAAACACTATTTTTGGTTACGTGTGGTTGCGTACCTTTTAAATAAGTATAAAATGTAACTATCTGTGAGTTCCTGTAATTGGCTCCTTGTATTTATTTATTTCTCTAATGGTTATACCACAGCTGCTGGAGCTCCAAATAAAAAAAAATCACCAAATAAAAAAAATACAAACTGATTTCAATCAATTTATCCAAGATCAACGATTTGTGTCCATCATTGGTTTCCTCAAATCCTACTTTCTGAATGCAAATTCTTTTAAATGAATGAAAATTACCAAAAGCGCCATACACGTACTTATAACATTTGAAGAGATCCCTCGATTTCTCCAAGATCCCATCATCAGACCACAACTTGGTTGTGGGACCATCTCGGGATAATACAAGTTCGATCACAAAAAGAAATTTTAAAATCGGTTCACGATTCTCGGAAATATCAGGTAACATACGTAAAAAAAAATCAGTTGAATTGACAACCTCTGCTTTTTTTGAAGTCGGGTAATAAATAGAGTAAGGGCCTGTTTCACAATCTCCAGTTAAAGCTATCTGTCAGATAAAAATAACAAGCTCTTTTTATTCTTCCAGGTGAAAGAAAGAGATAGTGTTATTTTTTATCTGACAGATAGCTTTAACTGGAGATTGTGAAACAGGCCGTAAAATGCAATAGCCTCATAATTGTTTACTTATCATATTACAGCTTCAAGACGAATTCGCCCAATCCCCCCCAATGCCCCCTCACATGATGTCAGTAGCTGTTTGCCGGTTACAACGTCGAGCGCAACCACCCCTCCCCACCGTCGCACCGGAACCCACCCCCTCCACTGACGTCACTACGTCGACGGAGGCCCCTGATGATGATGATGATTTTGTGATGCCACCCCCGGAAATCAGCTTGTATAGTGATCAGCAAGTCATTTTGGATGAGGCTGGGTAAGTATTTTCCTAGCATAGAAGTTATGTTCTTGGTATGTGCAGTACATTTGTAAAATGTTTAAATGGGTTAAACTCAAAATCATGTTATGAGTCTTTCTGGTGTATATTTTAAAAGTTAAGGCTACGAGAGTTAATTAATTTCTTATTAAACCCTTATTGTCATTTATGCATTATTTATTGAATTGTATGATAAAAATCACGACTACACTCCTACCAGTTGCTCACTATTGGCCACAGGAAAGAGGGGCTTTACAGTTCAGCTGAACACGTACTTTTTCTTTCCTGTGGTCGATAGTTTGATAGACAGCCTATGGACAGGTAGTAATATTTTTTATTATACAACACAATGAAATGGGAGTATTTTTTAATGAAGATAAGGCTTTCATAAGAAAATCAAGCATTACCTTCTAGATTGTCCACCGGAAAGACTCCGAACATGGGTTTGCGTTTGACCCAAATATGTCCAAAATCCGCCCATCAGGCGAAGTTACCAGCAAGTATTTTTAAGTGAGCTTGACACACATTAATTGTTTATTTCTATGTTTACAATTATCTCCTTACCAGCTTGAATCTATCAGGGTTTAGGTATGAATACTTTACATATATGTATTTTATTCATGTAATTATAAAGTGAGATACCCTTATTGTATACACATCATTCTGGTTTATATCTCACTAACTCACTACCCATGGTTATTACTAAAGATAATGTGATAATGTAAAAAAAAATCTTTAATAGGATCGGTAGTACAACACTCTAAATTTTTTTACTATGCACCCCCTTTTAAAACAAGATAGATTTCTTTGCTCCTCTTAGGATGACGCTCACACACTTCGAAAACCCCTTACCTAAAACTTTTTTATCTTCTTAATACATTTTTAAACTTTGATTTAACAAAGACGTATTTTTTCCCACAGACCTCTGCTAGATTGGGTGCAAAAGACCATCCAACAGTACTCCTATGAGCTCAACACATCGTACCCCCTCCCGAAGTTGGACGTAGTCGTGGTAGAGGGGGGAGGGCAGTACTCCGAGGGATGGGGTCTGATCACCCTGGCTCCAAGCACGCTTACAGACACGAAGACTATAGCGCGTCTGTTGGCTCAACAGGTAACATACTTATTTTACCCATTTAACATACTTTTTTAAACCATTTAGCACTTATATGAGCTGAACTCTTCGTGTCGATATCTGGCAGCTGGACGTGTTCATTGTGGAAGGTGGACAGTAGGGCTTGCAATTCCGGATTATTTGTCATATCGGATTCTGATCACGTTGGCTCAATACTCCTATGAGCACCTATTATCATAGCATCCTCACTGACATGAAGACTATACATAGGTATAAGCTAACATACTTATTCTTTCTCTGGGCTTTCTCAATATAAACCATTCTACTGAATGGTTATATGAGCTGAATTATTCGTATATATCGCAGCCTGCTCGCAGCTTAATGTGTTCATGTTGGAAGCTGGACATTACTATGAGGGATAGATAGGATTACCCTGGCTAAATATTCCTATGAGCACTCATTATCACAAGCATTCTTACTGACAGGAAGGCTATACTATAGTTATGTATATTGTATAAGCTAACATACTTATTCATTCTCTGGGATTTCTCAATATAAACCGTTCAATACTCCTATGAGCTGAACTCTTCCAACCGAATGTGTTCAAGTTGGAAGGTGGAGAGTGCTATGACGGATAGATATGCCGATTACGAAGCACCCTTACTGATAGGAGCCTATTGCACGAGTGTTGGCTCAACAGGTAAAACATTCATTATAATTATAACATTTGTGGTATTGTGTGCGAAGTTGTCAAATGAAACATTTACACGTTCTTTCTACTCAACAAACATATTGTCCACGTCCGCTGTAAAGACCTATTAATGACTCCGTGATGTCACTAGTCACATGAGCCATCACGATGTGATGCCATTAGCAGTTTGCCTCTTCTAACCCAATTTAAAACCATTCGATAAACATAAATATGTCCACCTTCTAATTTACGCCGATTTTTTCATGAGTTCATGTCATAGAAATTATATTTGCTACAGACCTTCTTGTCTCTTCCTCAGTGGTTCGGCGGTCTAGTGTCTCCCCGTTGGTGGAGCGCCCAGTGGCTGATGGAAGCCCTAACATCGGTGTTGGGACAGAAGGCGCCGCCCTTCGAGGGCAATGCTGAACGTCAGCAGGACAGCCTTCTACTTGACCATGTACTGCCGGCTCTGAGGTTAGTAGATTTGTTGATATCACTATTGCACTGTGGATTGCAGAATGAGTGCCCAGTGAATGCCCTATCAGTGTATAGACAGAAGGAACAGAACTGCTTCATTGTCAGTATGTGAATCATTGTCATATGATCCATGTTACTGACAGCCAAGCCTTACTAAGTACTAAGTGCTGTCGTCAGTATTTTATGTTATTAGTATTTTATATTTGTTAGTTGTAACATTTGCTAACTTTAGGCTAAGAAATTGTTACTAACTTTAATATGATCCTTGTTGGTCGAAATAAAATATTTTTGATCTTGAATTAGTTTTACTACAGGCTAGGAAATAAATCGAGTTGGGCAAAAAATGGGCTCGCCGGAAGATCAGCGTTGGCTTTCTGGTTGACATTATGCTGAGGCGAGTCCATTTCGTGGTACAATATTAAGTGCTGAATCTGTCTGTTTTGTCTTGTCCTGTCATGCTTGGTATTTGCCACGAATAAATTATTTGTATTTGAATAGCCTGATACATTAATTAGTATGTGTTTTTATAGGCTGGATTCCAGCACATCAGTTCGTGCCGTGGCGTCTCCCCGACTAGAGCGAGCCGACATCGAGTCTGCTGCTGACGAGCTCTCTTTACATAAGGTGAGTGTGTAAAGTTATTACTAATGGGGTCCTTTTTTGCCCCTATGGGGCTAGTCCTATGTGCAGGGCCTGCATGGAAGAGGAGGAAACAGCAAAACATATTCTTCTAGATTGTAAACAGGTAGAGGTATACAGGAGTAGGCACATGGGGACTCCACATACACTGAGTTTCGTCGAGGAGCTTGGATGGTTGGAATAGGGCTACCTCGCTATCACGCAAAAAAGGCACAATGGTTGTCGAGTTGCGGAAAAAGCCCAGTATAACTAACTAACTAACAGCCCCTATGGGGCTGTGAGAAGGCAGCAGTGTTGCGTAAGGTCCAACGAACTGTCAAAACAAATACGCGCATTTAATTTTCTCCATACGTTTAGGTTTATTTATTCTTAAAACCATCACTTGAGGAATATTGATTTCTGAATATTAAAAAAAAAAATGTCATTTCCCATTGTTTTCTAGTCGTAATTAATTACAAAATCAATGAACTTCCAAATAAATAGAATTTCAATATTTTATGTTTAGTACATAGGTACTAAACATAAAATATTGAAATTCTAGAATAGAATAGATTCATAGGAATCTGACAGCTGTTTGGACCTCACTCCTACCACCATAATTACAAGTGTGACAATTGTAAAATATCACTTTTACTGACGTCACAGGCCACCGTAGGGTACGGCTTCCGCTTGCTATCGGATAGTCCGTGTGCTTGTTTGCAACCTACATATAGTTATTTGTACAACATGAGACCAAAGTACGTATTTGATGCGAGTGTCAGTTTTGAGTCTTGAGCGTAGCGAGAGACTCGAAAGACACGAGATTCAAATAACTTTGCTCTCAAGTTGTACATACAACTTTTCACCTCAGCATGGAGAAAAGGAAAATATGTTATTAAACATTTATACGTGCCATCCCGTTATTTTTTGTTTTTGTTTTACCATTATGTTTGTAACAGAAAGTACATAATTATAACTACTAAAAAAATGAAAGCTCATAAAATTTTATAAAACAGTTATAATTATTTAGAAATGAACTCGTGTCGAATTTCTGAACGTGATTCTGACTCGCCTAGTACCACGATATCGGTCCGTTTTAAGACGGCTGTCTTTCTCTCTGTCACACTTATATATAAGAGCGATAGAGAGGTGGAATGACGGACGCCAATGTTATGTATGCTTGGTGGTAGGGGCCATATGCCGTTCGGATACAAGGAATCGGGTCCGATAAAACGCGTCGTCTAATACAACTGGCTGAATACGCTAGGATGCCATGAACGAAAAAAAAAATGCATATTATGACAATTTATAACAATTATAACGTAACATTTTTCATCTCTGTCTTTTTACTAACAAGTGAAAGAAACAAAAGAAAAAGTTGAAGTCTAAACGTCATGGAAAACAACATTCACTCAGTGAGCAAAATCGCACTTTGCTCACTGATTTCGCGAATCAAAAGAAGTCTTTTCGAGCTGCTGAGGTGAAAAAAATATTACTAATACCGTTATTACATCGTTTATAAGCTACTTTTTATTTTCCGAAACCCGTGACAATTGTAGCAAGGTTTAGTACAATTTTCATGAAATCTTGACATGAGGTTCGGCTTATGTCGAAATTTCGCTACAATTGTCATGTTTTTTGTGACAATTGTAATTTTGCTTCGCAAAAAAATAGTTGTTTACTGCTGATTTATTAAAGTTCCTGCACTACATTTTATCTTGGTGGCAAACAAACGCACGGTCCTTCCGATGGTAAGTGGTAACTGTAGCCTATGGGCATTTTCACTTCTACGGACACCCAATTAGCCTAACTCACAAAAAAGTTAACTTCGATGTCAGCTTTGTAACGACAATTAAGCATGAAATATTTACGTAAATCCACTTTATTCGTGTTTTTATACTGCATAAGTATACGGGTATTCTTTCTGGATTAAATGATAAAAAATATTTTTGTTAATATTTAATGCTTAGTTGTCGTCACAAAGCTGACATCGAAGTTAACTTTTTTGTGAGAGTAAAGCTAATTGGTAATTGTGTCCCTAGAAGTGAAAATGCCCGTATAGACGCCTCCGATTGGAGAAACAGTAAATTTACAATTGTAGCACTTGTCAACGTGGTGAAATTAGGGCCTGGTGGTAGATAAAATATCGAAAACCCTCATTCCGACGCTCGCGGCGTGGCAAGCAGCGGAGTCGGTCTGTCTTCGACACTATTATGAATCCTCATCCAAGATTGTACTGTCCAGGGAGCCGCTATAGTGAGCATGGCGATTGAGGCCGCGGGCGAGGCGGCCGGCCGGGCAGCCCTCGCTAGACTCCTGCGCGATCATCGAAGCGCTAGCGCCGATGCCAGGTAATTCTTGGCTACATTTTGGCCAGGATTAGTCTCATTTGTGCATAGTCAGAGAGAATCTGAACTGAACGTGAACTGTTCGCGATCCAGGTGTACGATACAAACCCGAACAGGGTTTAACGTCACCTTATGTTATACTTTGTAACGCTTTTCATGTAATAAAAAAAATAATCATACAGATGTAGTGCAAAATCCTTTTCAAAAAAATAAAAAAAATAATCATACAGATGTAGTGCAATATCCTTTTCTCCTCACTAGCTCGTAAAGCGCTCGTTTATCCTTTAATACGAGCGGGTAAAAACGCTTTTTACACACTTGTGAATAAAGTAATTTGACATTTCTCTAATTCCTATAGCCCCCTACTGCCTAGTATAAGTGGATCTGTATGACTGTAGTAAACATGCGCAATCGGAGCTCACATGTTAAATTGGTAGTTTCTCATGTGACTTTGTAAGCCATTGGCAATATTTAAGTTCCATAAGTAACTCTATTCTACGATACGTTTCGACATTGAGTTTTAAATAGTTTCTTTAAGTTAATTTACATTTGGATGAGATTTGTAATCATATTTCCTCGCGATAGTGAGGGGAAAAAAGTTGTATTACACTTGGCGGCAAAGTTTGTTCAACTCTCGTGCTTTGAGACCTTCGCAATGCTCAAGATTCCAGTTTTTGAACCACTCGCTACGCTCGTAGCTCAATTTTGGAATCTTTCGCTAGCTCAGGTCTCAATATTGGCACGACAGTTAAACAACAACTTTGCCCCCTTGTATAATAAATAACTATTCTCTTCGGATTTTCACGGAAACATCCGAATTCATATTGCTGTCACAATGAACTTCAGTATATATTGCACTGAAGCTAATTGAGACAGGGAGATTAATTAATTCGGGAGTTTCTGTGAAAAGCCGAAGAGAAAGGATTTTGCACTACATCTGTACCAGGCTTTTTCTTATACTAATATTGCCAACCCAAAATGAGGGCTGGGAGGCTACCACCATCTACTAATGCGATTCAGTTTAGTTTGAAACGTGTCATTTCCATAGAATAACTGTCAAAAACTTACAAGCAGAACCTAAACTGAATCGCATTTAAGAGACCATGGTAATACTTTTTCTGGTTTTTAATAACTGACAGGCTAGGTCCGGCTAGGCTGGGCTGTTTTAGTAGAAATAATATTTTAGGATTTGACGTATCAGCTTGCATAGATTAAAGGTGAATACCATTACAGTTAGTTCCGTTTTTACCTGTCAAACAAAACCACATTCGAGCAATTCTCTAAAAGTTTGTACAATTCTTCATCATCAGCCTAAGAAAGTCAACTGCTGGACGTAGGCCTCTCCAATTAACTAGGCGTATACACGCATTATAGGAGGTAAATGCCCATAATAGGGATGATGACTGTAGTTAAAATAAATTATTTAACATTATGCACGACATCATACACGAAGAGATTATTACTAAGACGTGGTTTGCAGTAATTTTTGTACAAAACTATTCAATAAATTGAAAAGAACTTAAAAGAGTAGGTCATTTGGCAGTACTCAAACGTGACGTTACTTTTGAGTATTTCATATAAAATTCCATAGTGGTGATCGTTTTGACAGTTCGAAAAAAGATGCTGATTTGACTTGCCAGTCATCATGCGTATCGTCACGCTGGGCTAGCGGATTGGCGATCGCAGTAATGTGTCCACTATGATGACGCTGCTGCCCATCATCAATCTTTTATCAAATAATGGTAAGTGACACTTCAATCCCTTAGTCGACGCATACGACACCCGCAGGAGGAGTTGGGGTGGTGACAAATGTATTCTTACTGCCGTCACCACACGGCATGTACACAATTCTTCACGCCTGCGATATTGATAAAAAATGGTAGGCTGCTCAATTCAATGATACTGAGTAAGATTCACCACATTTCCCAAAATGTCGCACGAAGTTTGTATGGAGGTTTCCGTTTTATGGCTTGTCCATTAATCACGTCATACGATGTTGGCCTATTTTAGACCACCGCATCCCCCATGGTGATATTTGGTGATATTTTCAGGACCCCCCACCTTCCCCTCTAGCCAATATGACGTGTAACAATCTTTTTGGGAAATGCTCATTCCAATTCCGATACCATCATAATGAGGCTTCATGGTGTTGTAGAGACCTCTGGCGAGCACTGCAGCGGCCGGGGGCGGGCGGAGCGCCACCCCACGCGTGGGACGGCTGGTGCGAGCGCGCTGGGTACCCGCTGCTCGCCGCTGTTAACACCGGACCCGATGTGCTGCTGAGGCAGGAGCGGTGAGTCATTAATGTCATCATCATCGCAGTCTGATTTCGACTATGGTGACTGAATTGACAACGTTTCAAAATTTTCGATGTCTCTAAATAGAAAACCATTTCGAGATATACGCATGTAGATATTGTAGATCACAAAAACATATTTTGTTATTATTATTTCTCAATATTTTTGTTAAAAATCTTAAAAATAGTTTAAAGGGAAAGTCACGTCACATAGCTGATTCAGAGCTGCCACTATGACCAAAAAATCTTTTGGTTGGAATGCCACTTGTGTTTGGCAGTGACACTTGATACTTGTTACCGTTTTTCGTCGTTTTCTTACATGTATGAAACATCACTTGTGACGTCATTTAGCTGATTCTTGACGTTTGTAACTTAGGCTCTTTCTGCTCGAAGTAGTAATAAAAAGGGATTTTCGCACTATAATAGCAATTTTTTTGAAAAATAAAATGATACGTGTATCTTTTAATATTGAGTTCTTTCAAAACAGACAATAAAGACTAGCACTAAAAAATATGAAATGTTGTCAATTATCTGGCTGACTGAAAGCGTCGCTCATGAGGTCTCAGGTGGCTGACGTAGCCAATCTTTGTAGCCAACGTGCGACCACATTAGCTGCAAGCACCCCACCAACATAATTGTAGTTGAAGAGCGCATGTGGTCGGGTCTTTGGCTCATCTCGTTTGGCATCGAGCTCGTCTGTTATACAAAAATACAAAATACAAAAATCTTTATTCATTAAATACACATGGTTTATGATCTAGGGGATGGTGTGTAGGGGGTGGTGGTTATCTTAGTTTTTAACTAATTTAAAATTGTGGGGCCGTATTTGTAGTGAATGCATCAGCTTCCAAATCATAATTCTTCAAAAGCCCTGGATTTTGTTACACTCAGGACTCCGGACTCCGGTCGCCTGGGTGCTTAGACAAGTTGCCAATCGCTAGCGCTTAATCGTCAATCGTAAACGAAAGCCAGCTGTCTTTGTCGCACTAATAGGAAAGAGTAACAGAGAGGGAAAACTACGCTACGCTACTAAGCGTTTGCGATTGGCAACTTGGCTAAGCATCCTGTTGATGTAATTTCAAAAAATCTTCGAAACTCTACGGACAAGTTCTCTTAAAATGGTAATTGGTTGCAGATTCGTGATGACCGCAGATGCGCCGGACCCTGAGCCGCCGATGATCAATTCGCTCCTCACCCTGGACCTGCGAGCTGATCTTGAAGAGCTATTCTACGAGCCAGGTACTATTAAAACGCTCTTCTTTCTTCTTTAGAAACTTCCCGCATCACACAAATACAATATGGAATGACACGACACCCGCGCACATAATACATTTGTGACCAAGTCGTCCCGAGGGTGACGTAAGAGTCGACTAAAGGATAGGAGGTAAATGCCCATAATTGCCACACTGGGCAAGCGGATTGGGTCGGGTTCATGACATGGCAATTGCTTGCTTGCCTTCTGTTATAAAAAAGTAATAAGAACAAAGTTTTTTTCAGAAAACTTCACAGACACAATCGAAGACGAAAACGCGACAACAACAACCCCAGCGCCAACGACACGCCGACCCCAGGTCAAGACGACCAAACCCCCGCCGGCCCCCAAGTGGGTCATACCCGTGACGTTCACCGTGGGACCCCTCGAGCCGGGGGTCGATAATGAGACGAAGGTGTTCAGGAATATCACTGACAGTGTGCTGCAGAATGGGACTTGGTAAGTTTTCTTAGGAATTATTCCAGAAAACTCCACAGATACAGTTGAAGACGAAAACGCGACAACAAGAACCAGGTCCAGGTCAAGACGACCAAACCCCCGCCGGCCCCCAAGTGGGTCATACCCGTGACGTTCACCGTGGGACCCCTCGAGCCGGGGGTCGATAATGAGACGAAGGTGTTCAGAAATATCACGGATAGTGTGCTGCAGAATGGGACTTGGTAAGTTTTCTTAGATTATTCCAGAAAACTTCACAGACACAATCGAAGAAGAAAACTCGACGACAACAACTCCAGCGCTAACGACACGCCGACCCCAGGACAAGACGACCAAACCCCCGCCGACCCCCAAGTGGGTCATACCTGTGACGTTCACCGTGGGACCCCTCGAGCCGGGGGTCGATAATGAGACGAAGGTGTTCAGGAATATCACTGACAGTGTTCTTCAGAATGGCACTTGGTAAGTTTTCTTAGATTATTCCAGAAAACTTCACAGACACAATCGAAGACGAAAACGCGACAACAACAACCCCCGCGCCAACGACACGCCGACCCCAGGTCAAGACGACGAAACCCCCGCCGGCCCCCAAGTGGGTCATACCCGTGACGTTCACCGTGGGACCCCTCGAGCCGGGGGTCGATAATGAGACGAAGGTGTTCAGGAATATCACTGACAGTGTGCTGCAAAATGGGACTTGGTAAGTCTTCTTAGGATTATTCCGGAAAACTTCACAGACACAATCGAAGATGAAAACGCGACAATAACAACACCCGCGCCGACGACACACCGACTCCAGGCCAATACGACAAAACCCCCGCCGGCCCCTAAGTGGGTCATACCCGTGACGTTCACCGTGGGACCCCTCGAGCCGGGGGTCGATAATGAGACGAAGGTGTTCAGGAATATCACTGACAGTGTTCTCCAGAATGGCACTTGGTAAGTTTTCTTAGATTATTCCAGAAAACTTCACAGACACAATCGAAGACGAAACCGCGAGAACAAAAACCCCCTTGCCGACAACACGCCGACCCCAGGCCAAGACGGCCAAACCCCCGCGCCCCCAAGTGGGTTGGTCTACGTAGGTACCTATTTATAATAATAATATTTTTTTATTGCGGATCAACAGTTACATCCATAGGTGTTGGTTACAAACGAATACTTAAAACTATGTTAATTATTTAATATTAAAAATATACAATAATTGGGGGGCAATGGGCGATCGATCATTTAGAGACTGGACACAAACTAAGATGCATTTAGGTATGTCCAATGTTCAAAAAATGAACCATCCACCCTCCCAGCGACAACCTTGAGGAGAACATTGGAGCTGTTACTAATACGACTCATCAAGGATGCTATTCTTTTCCTCACTACTGATTGGAATGTATCCACAGCTGCATTGAAAAACATCCCTGAGGCACTGCAGTATCGCGGTAACCCAATTAGTGCTCTAAATCCATTATTATACTGGACTCGCAGGGCACTATGAGCTTTCTTGGTGTAGTTCGCCCATAGACTACAGGTGTCAAATGATTGGCAAAACGCTCTACTTACGTTTAGTTGATAAATAATTCAAATTTTAAAAACTGTTAAAGAGAGTCGGCGAGGAGTACGATTTTGTACCGTTTGATGAAGATACTTTAAGTTCATGGAAGCGAAAAACGTCTGGTTGGTGTAACTAAAGATCGAAGAGCTGGCACAGCGTAATCAACATTACGATACAGCGAGGAAATGCCGCCAGCATTCTGCTAAGCCCGCAAGAATGAAGGTTCAAACCTCTCGGACGGGTATTGGCGAGGGATGCAAAATCAGAATGTTTAGATAGACGTGTACTCGTAAAGATTACTTAAGGAGGAATTTTGAAAGCCACGTAATGATTAAGAAACGTGCATTTTGTTGGCAGGTACGACGTAGGCAACGAAACGAAGGCTCACGGGTCCCGATGGGCGGAGAATGTCACGCATCTCATATGGATGAACGACACTGAAAGTGAGTCAATTCTCTACTTAACCCTTAATTTTTAGTTTTTAGCATTTTTTGTTACACGTGACCTGCTTTTAGTCAAGATCGCGCGTCAAATTCATGTATATTTACAAGCTTTTGTTTTCCATACTCGCGTGGGGAGTGGCCTTTGACTTCGGGACAAAACTGATTTTTTTTTATGTGACGAAGGTAGACAACTGAGCTCTCAGCCCACCTGATGGAAAGCAGGAACTGAGGCCCATGGACATAGTGACCAAAAAGTCGCCTATGCGCTGCCTACCCTGAGAACTAAAATGGATTGCCTCTATCTATGCCATTTATTACTTACACCGGCTACCTTGCTCCCAAACCGAAACACAGCAGTGTAAAAACTGCTATTTAGCGGCAGGTTAACGGGTAAGACGGTCCACCATCAGCAAACCTGTTTGTCTTATTGGATGCATATTGAGGCTTCGCTAGGCTACAGAAGTGCTTAGTGGTTTAAATATTGACTCACATGTTGTTATAATTTGTTTGCAGATGCGTGTTTCAAGCCAAGTTGTATGTGTGTGGCAAAAGTGTAAATAGTTCGCTCGTATGTTTGACGTTTGTCTTGGCGTTTAATAAAGAAACGTTTTTCAGTGCTGGTACCAGACTTGGGCAAGCACAAATGGGTGCGATACAACGTGGGAGCGAGAGGACTGTACAGAGTTGCGCCGCAGAATCCTACCGCAGGAGAGGTAAGTAAATATGAGGTTTTATCAAATCAGTTGCCGATCGCTTAGGGTTAGCATGTGCGAACAAATTTCCTCATGTAACTCATATTGAAATCTCCAAAAAACTCTTTTCTGCCCTCCGGCCGGCAAACAGTATTTTGCCGATCGCTGCGCGAAACTAAGTTGCCGCCTGCCGGCTCTGTTGAGCAGAAAAATAATATACACAACTCGGCCGTTAAATGGGAAAGCCTCGGATCACATGTTTGTCGGCCTCGGCTTCGGCTCAGCCTACAATTAATTACACGTTATGCGAGGCACCTCCCACTTAAACGGCCTTGAATTGTGTAATCTACTATTCGATAAAAAGTTGATCAGCAGGTGGGCCCGCCTAGTAGAGAAAGGCATTTTTTTTTCATGATTTCGTTATGAATCCCATAGAGAAAGTTGTGTTATTATGGGCACATGCATATCCTAAAGTATCGGCAACTAATTTGAAAACACCTTATACAGGGTGTAATCGATAAGTGTATATACCTAGGCCATAATTCCATAAATATGAGAGACAGTTTTCTGATACTGTAACTGGTATCGAAAGTACGTTACCCAACGAGTAAAATTACACTAATAACTTTTTCTAAATAGGTGAAGTAATATTAAAAATACTAAGTTAAAACGCTCCCATACATTTAGTATGACGATTTACAGCCTTAAAGGTGTCGTAAGAGATAAAACTGTTAGAGATTCAAGATCACCAACGTCCGAGGTGGGAATCGATCACACGTGCTCAGCTTTCGCGGCTGATGCCTGCACCGCTCGGCCACTCGGTCTGAGCAACCACTGGTCAATTTTCTCGGGTATATGCAATCCCTTACAAGGCTAGGCGCCTTTGACCTTTATAATTCACTCTTAAGCAATTTTAGATTTTTATATATTTTGTCATCTTCCTTGTTTACTTGGGGTATAGAGGTATTCCTTAGGCTTCTGTAGGCACATAGAGCCAATGTGTACGGGTTTAAGCTTCTATATAAAATAGATATCTATATTTGTATCACATGGTACAAGTACACATTTTTGAAAGGACATAAGGCGTCCATGCCCGGTTCACATTATTCCAGTTCAGTGATCCAGCGGTTTAAACCAGTCCAGTGCTGGACTGGAGCATATCGTTTGGAAACACGTTAGTGACAATGATCTAGCACTGGTTTGGAAATGGAATGGTTGTCTACATTATTCCAGTGCCGCTGGATTGCGTGAGCTGGAATGAAAAGTTGACGGTCTTTCCAGTCACTGAACTGGAATGCTCACTGGAATGGGTGCATTCCAGTGTCTGTTTACATTATTCTAGTAGCATTCAAGTACTGGATTGGATTGCTGGACTTGGACTGTAACGCCGCGGCCACGACATCGGTCTAAGGCGACGGGCTTAGCGGAAAACGTATGGTTCTCCCTCTCGTACCCATATCGGCATCCCGCTTCAACTCATGGATTCGCTCGCCGCTGGTCGCCTTAGACCAATGTCGTGGCCTGGCCGTAAAGCTACTGGAATAATGCGAACCGGGCATTAACTTTTTCCCGCAGACGGCCGAAGCGGCAGCCGCTCGCGCGTCTTTGCTGTACCTGGCCGGAGCCCCGGCAGAGCGAGCGCTCTTGCTGGATGACGCCTTCGTACTGAGCCGAGCGCGCCGTCTGCCCGCCTCGCGCGCCGTCGCCGCCGCAGGTACAAACAGGACACACGTTGCTGTACCTGGCCGGAGCGCTCCTGCTGGATGACGCCTTCGTACTGAGCCGAGCGCGCCGTCTGCCCGCCTCGCGCGCCGTCGCCGCCGCAGGTACAAACAGGACACACGTTGCTGTACCTGGCCGGAGCGCTCCTGCTGGATGACGCCTTCGTACTGAGCCGAGCGCGCCGTCTGCCCGCCTCGCGCGCCGTCGCCGCCGCAGGTACAAACAGGACACACGTTGCTGTACCTGGCCGGAGCGCTCCTGCTGGATGACGCCTTCGTACTGAGCCGAGCGCGCCGTCTGCCCGCCTCGCGCGCCGTCGCCGCCGCAGGTACAAACAGGACACACGTTGCTGTACCTGGCCGGAGCGCTCCTGCTGGATGACGCCTTCGTACTGAGCCGAGCGCGCCGTCTGCCCGCCTCGCGCGCCGTCGCCGCCGCAGGTACAAACAGGACACACGTTGCTGTACCTGGCCGGAGCGCTCCTGCTGGATGACGCCTTCGTACTGAGCCGAGCGCGCCGTCTGCCCGCCTCGCGCGCCGTCGCCGCCGCAGGTACAAACAGACGGACACACGTGCCAATATTGAGACCAAAATTGAGCGACGAGTGTAGCGAGTGGTTCAAAAACTAGAATCTTGAGCATTGCGAAGGTCTCAAGGCACGAGAGTTGAACAAACTTTGCCGCCAATTGTAATACAACTTTTTCCCATCACTATCGCGAGGAAATATGATTACAAATCACATCTAAATGTAAATTAACTTAAAGAAACGTAGAGAAGAGTTACTCCTGGTACTTAAATATAGCCAATGGCTTACAAAGTCACCCATGAGAAAAGACCAATTTAACATGTGAGCTCTGATTGCGCATGTTTACTACGGTCGTACAGATCAACTTATACTAGGCAGTAGTGGGCCATAGGAATTAGAGCATGGTCAATTGACTTTATCCACAAGTTGGTAAAAACATTTTTACCCGCTCGTATTAAAGGATAAACGAGCGCATTACGAGTTAGTAAGAGGAAAGATATTATTTACGAAAAAAAACTTCATCCCGCCATATAAATGAACCATTCTTGAAATTCAAAAGTAATGTCATGTTAGTAACACGTATATTGTTTTCCATGTTTTCGGAAAGGTATTACAGGTAAAGACACTGTTCAACAATATGTCCTGTGCCGCAAGCAATAAGCACTGATTCTGCGTGCACTTGTGGCTTCTTCACTGTTACCTTTTCGCACTGATTGGCACTTTATGTGTGAGGGAATATTTGTTTTAATACAGGATATCACAAAAACAGTGGTGACCTCATTAAGTATGTATTTTAATTAGAAAAAGAAAAAAATTGAATCTTTTCTGCCCTCCGGCCGGCAAACAACACTTTGCCGGCCGCTGCGCTAAACTAAGTTGCCGCCTGCCGGCTCCGTTGAGCAGAAAAAAAGAATACACACCTCGGCCGTTAAATGGAAAAGCCTCGGATCACATGTTTGTCGGCCTCGGCTTCACCTCGGCCTACAATTAAACGTCATCCGAGACATTTTCCATTTAAACGGCCTTGGCAGGTAATCTACTATTTCAGTGCTAAGTATTTTACGCACTAGAAGTGGTTCATTTCTTGTTAGGACGAAACTGCGGAGGGCAATCTATATTGAAAAACGTCGTACGATAGATTCACGTACGAAAAAGAAATTCATAACCGTCTTGTGTCGATGTAAAGCACTTCCTTAAGTCGTAATTTGTCATTCGTTTCGAACTTAATTTTTTCGCATTTTTATCATAATTACCACCGCAACGTACTTATCACCACTATTTTCACAACAGATCACAAGCATTTTATATTAAATTTAAATTTACTTATGCTAGGTACTGTGGCTAAAGATAACAGACATACAGACGATAACTCAGATAATGTTTATCGTAAGTTTTTATTACTTACTTATTTTTCTGAATTATTGTGCGTCTTCATTATTTCCTGCAAGTTGTAATTCGAAAATCATTTAGAGCCTTCGTTTTCTTAAAACAGTTAAGTAATCATATAAGTACATAGTTTGACAAAATAATGAAGTATTATCATTATTTTTACAAAAATAAGAATGGCCTTTGTTTGATTTTTTTATCAGTAAAAGAAAACGTAACTGAAGAAAACTGTTTTTTTTTCAATTTGATGTTTTTATCTTGAACAAGTGTGTAGGGGTAATTATGAATGTGTGGAATAAACAGTTGATTAATAATCCAAAAAAAATAGCTAAGGTAAATTGATGTTAAAATAAGGTATTTTATTTATTTATTTAGCTATTAAGGACATCAGCAGCGATTACAAATTACTTAATCTATGAACATAAACAGTAAACAAAGCCAATTAAAGATATCCACAACTTGACAGTTAAAGTACCTACAATTGCGTACATGCAAACTGCAAGTCAAATGGGTACTTCATTACAAAAACTTATACACGGAGATGCATTTAAAACTAAAAGAAGGGAAACAAAATGCAAAAAAGTTTGAAAAATTACGCAAAAATTAAGTAAATAAGTTAGTTACGGACTAAGTCTGTGTAGTGTGTATCTACTACTACTAGATTTTAATAAGTTCCTTATTATCTCCAGCCCGTCTGAACAAAGAGACCCACTGGGCGCCATGGCGAGTAGTACTGAACCACCTATCCTGGTGGAAGGAACTGCTACGGCTGACGTCATCAGGACCTGCCCTGGCCAAATTGCTGGGCACTCTGCACCCGGAGACAGTGGCTATATACACCACCCAACAGATGGAGACACTGAATGAGGACCACTTGTGAGTGAGACGTTTTATATTATACCCTATCTCTCTATAAGCTGACGTCATCAGGACCTGCCCTAGGCAAACTGCTGGGCACTCTGCACCCGGAGACAGTGGCTATATACACCACCCAACAGATGGAGACACTCAATGAAGACCACTTGTGAGTTACCTATGAGACTATTATGATCTATACACCCTGTTTTTTTAAATTCCGTTAAATTTCATACATAATTAATGAAATGGTAAGTGTGAGAGAACCTTAAGAATAAGATCTCAGAGGTGACTGACGGCACATGTCAAAATAAGTTTCATTAGGATGTAATAAAGGTTGCAACACACTTGTTCAGTCATTAAACTTATTTTTTTAATAACTCTATAACAGTAAAAGTAAAGATACTAGTTTCTTAGACAAATTATTTTTGACCTAAATAAGCTTCCCTTTAATTTAACAGAAATCAATAAAAACACGGCGTAGATGCTGCAGCTGACTTCATCACGTTACGAACCTGACTACAATTAAGGTTTTTTAATGTCACGCTAATTGGGTGTCCGGAAAAGTCAAAATGCCCACCTACTTCTAGGTTACTTAATGAATTTGTAATTTACGCAGATGGTTGAGCGGCGCGCTACTGACTGCCGGCGTGGAATGGGAGAATACGCAAGTAACCAAGCAAGCCGTGGGGCTGTTCGATTCCTGGCGAAAATCGAATAAAACCATCCCGGATATTTATCAAGAGGTGAGTCCAATCTTTGTCAAGGCCGTGTGGTGACGGCAGTAAGAATACATTTGTCACCACCCCAACTCTTCCTGCGGGTGTCGTAAGAGCCGACTAAGGGATTAAAGTGACAGTGACCATCCTTTGATACAAGATTGATGATGAGCAGCGTCATCATAGTGGACACATTACTGCGATCGTCAATCCGTTTGCCCAGCGTGGCGATTATGGGCATTTGCCTCCTAATGCGTCTATACGCATAGTATAGTTAATAGGAAAGGCCTACCTCCAGCAGTGGACTGAGATAGTCTGAAGAGTCCAAGCTTATAGATAATACTGAAAAGACTTGAGTATTGGTTTAAAAAAACTACAATGTTACGATATTTCAAAATGTAAACAATTTTTAAATAATAATAAATGAAAGCATGTCATTAAAATCACAGCAACGTAAGGTAGAAGTACCAATATAAAACAGTCATCATGATCATCATGGTTTCAGCCATTTAGCGCCCACTGCTGAGCATAGGCCTCTTGAGTACGCCATTTAACCCGGTATTAAGCCAATCTAACCCAGAAGTGTCCCGTAATACTGTACCACTCTGGGTCTGGGTTTTCTCAATAATAAACCTTGTCGATTTGACGTAAAGTACCCATGTCAAATAATAGCACAAGTTATGCGCAGTGGTACTTTTCCCTTATGTGTACCCACGATACCCTAATCTTGAAATTCACAGGCAGCCTTTACTGCGGGCGTAAGGACTTACGGTCTAGTCGGCTGGCAGACCTGCTGGAAGGCATTGACGGCGTCCTACGCAGCTCCGCGTCCTTTATATAGCCACCGCGCTCTATTGGCGGCATTGGCTTCGCCTAAGGATGACTGGCTGTTCTACAGGTAGGACATACGGCTTTGACTGCTTGCAAATGTAATTTAAATAAAAAGTAAATGAAATATACTGTATTTGTTCATTAAAAGAAGAAAATTGCTAAACAGAAGCGCAAAAAATGAACGATTGATACAGCACCATTTATAGCTAATTCGAATGATGTATTACCTATATTTTCCTACCACAGATGGGTTTAGGTGGATTTAGGCCAATTCTAAAGGATACGAACAAATAAAACATGGAAGCCACACGCCATAGTAAATTGCCTTTCCAAAACGGGCCTGAATTTTAGTTGACAAATGTCACCCCCTCTTTAATGCATCACGTCAATGAATTTCAATGTCACCCTATAAAAACTTAATCCGCCATTTAAAAGTAGTTGTGATTGTTCCATCAAAGTTTTGATTGGCTATTTTCTATAAACATTTGTCAAAGATGTTGCGCCGAAATATGCGCGGTGTCGAGAAAAGCGCTATATCCTGCAGGTACAATTAAACAATTGATTTTGGGGGCATTTCTGAGCTGGCGTTAGACGTCCATGTTATATATAGTCGCAGTCCTCGTCGTATTCTTAGTGTAGTTCCACACGAAGTGTTATTTTTTATATGCTTTCGTATTAAATATCAGTAGTTATTATTAGTGTTACTTATTAATTATCAGTGTATAGGTACTGATCACTATACTGATAATTAATAAGAACATATTAACATTGATAACATATTAGGGGCGAATTAACATGGTTGTTCCGGCAGCGTTTACGTAACAATAGATTTAGTTTGTTGTGGTAATGACTTATCGTTCTCTGTTCTGTACAGGTTTGCGTTCACCGCGTTGTCGACCGAGGCACAGCGTGGGCGCGAATGGAAGCAGTGGGTCACCGCGCTCGCTGCCGCAGCATGCAGGTATATATTTAGATAAAAAGCTATATATTCATTCGTACATTGCTTCGTAAGCCAGATTTATACCCCTAGTTTCGAAACAAAGTTATATGCAAGAAATAGATGCAGGTATTTGCGATTCATTCTTACTTTTACCTATAGTTGCGTCCCAAAAACTTGCATGTGAAAATCCAGCCTTATGTTAGTGAACAAACTTTGAACAGGAAGCGAAGTCACGTGAGACGTCATATCCCTGTAATATAACAACGGACCTATGGCACTGGTCTTACCGCGAGCTACTAAGCTATGAACTATCGGCTATAAACACGAACAAAACATACGCATTCCCGTGTAAAAAAAAGAGACATAGCGATACTCGCCCGATAGCTGGGCGAGTATCGCCGTGTCTCTTTTATTTACACGGGAGTGCTTATCTTTCGTTGGTGTTTGTAGCCGCTAGTTCATAGCTTAGTAGCTCGCGGTGAGACCAGTGCCTATGGAAGATCAGCGCTGGCCTCCGGGCTAGCACTACTAGGGTCCATTTCGTGCACCAATTTTTCCTTGTAAACTATTTTATTTATACTCTCTTGTCTTGTGTGTCACGAATAACTGTTTATTATTATTATTTATTTATTACGTATACCTTGCTGCCAAATGCCTTCACTTTCCACGCGTACTCTAATTGTGGTGTATTCCCACTAGATGGCGCGGCGCGGCGAGTACGTGGCGCGTGCTGCGCGCGGCGCCCGCGCTACCGCCTCCAGCGCTGCTAGCCGCTGCGCGCTGCCTGCACCAGCCGCACGACTACTACCGGGTCAGTGCTAATGTAAAGCCTGAATGACGAGCGACGACCAGTTTCGACAGCGGCGTTCCAGTTGTTGTCAATACCAAAAATACCATTTTTAGTACAGATGGTGCCTTTTTTAGGATCTAGTGCGAGAAGTGGCTCATTTTACGTCAAGTCCAAAACTTCGGAGGGCCATCTGTACTAAAAAACGTCGTACGAGACACGTGCAAAAAATAAATTCGTAACTCGTGTCGATTTAAAACATCGCCAGTCGTTTCGGATTTCCTGTTTTTCGCACTTGTGTCGTAATGTACTATTTCATCAAAATCCAAGTTGTGATTGGAAACTTTCGTTCTAAACTTTTTAACCGTTAACGTTACCGTTATTTTACGTATCTCTAATACCTGTCTAAAAGAATATCCAGTTCGATAATTGTCGATTTATAATGCCCCTCAAATTGAAACCATAAACATACCATCTTATTATTATATATAATTATCTTATCCTTCATATCCCTGTAATATAACAAATATTACATCCAATGTAAAAATATAATTACAATTTTCTGTAATTCAGACACTGCGTCTTTTTAAACGTTTTATATATTTTATTTCAGTTTAAAGAATTATTCGGCGAGCTAAGAGGAGCGCCGGCCGCATTGGACACCATCGCCCTAAACGCAGCATGGGTAGCGCAGGCCGACTCAGACCTTCAGAGATATTTCAACGCTGTCAACAAACTGTAGACTCGATACTCTACAGATAATCAAACAAGTAACGTAGTGTGTATGCGGCATGAAAAAAGGTTTCGCCATGTTAATTATTTGTGAAATGATGACTTTAAGGTCCAAGCTGTCGGAAAAATATTACATAGCCTGTAATTCCTACGGTTTTCAAATGCAAGAGGCAGAAGCTCTCAAACCAGGTTGTCATTTAATAAATAGTTCATATAGCAGACCCTTTCTATGCAGGTACGGTAGCACTTCAATATTCTTACAATAAACTAAAAACGAACGACTACAAGCGCGTAGCACATAGGTCATTATACAGTTCTCTGTTGCTCTTTCCTCGTAAGGCCGAACGTCCTATTTTTAGGACAGCAAAATTCGTTGCTCATGACCCAAGACGTAGTCTTATTCAATATTTTTTTCCTACGTCTTAAAATAAAAAATAAATGTCCATTTTATACTAGGTTATTAAATATTTAAATGGCCCTGAAAATAGAATGGTCCTTACGAGGTTGAACAACTTGTCAAGTACTAGAACTGCGAGAGCGTTCATTCTCTAAATTATGAGCGAAAATATTTCTCAATCAACGCAGAATTTCATTTCACCTAAAGTTGCGTTGCCAGCTCAAACGGTCTCGCATTTGACAAATTAGAATCGAGGCAAATGAAAGTTGACAAATAATATACTAGTTAATTTTGGTATGCCAAGTGAATCATACCTAGCCACTCAGTTGCTTTTGGTTACCAGCTGTCACGCTTATTTTACATATGAATAAAGATCAATCTAATTTTCAAAGAAAATGAGTGGCAAAAAACGTTAAAAGTAAAAGAATTACAACGTAAACTACGTACAGGCAATCTGTACAATGTTAGGTAAGTATAATTCATATTTAAATAGGTATTTATTAAACGGGTTACTCACGTAATTTAAGTCGATAAATTGCTCGACATATTTCGATCCATTTAGAGAATCCTCATTTGATAAATATTTTTTAAATATGTTTGAGTCTCACGTTAGTTATAATTGTAAAGTATGATTCATTCTGTTCTATTTTCTCATTGTATGGAAATTGGAAACCCATGTTAATGTTTTCATGTAGGTAATCTTAAAAACATTTCGATGATATGTTTTTTGTAAGCATAAATAGCATATAGCCTGGCAAACCGATTAGGTAGTAAAAATGGCGCGATATATTTGTTTTACCCTTTGCGCCTTTTTGCCGCCTTTTGTTCAAATAATTGGTTTGCCAGATTATGTATATTATTAAATTGTAGGTTACATACAGCCCAATTTACATTCCGTTCCAATTATAAGATTCCTGCCTGTTTTGCTCAGTATTAGTATGTTTAAAATTATTTGTATTTTTAGGCATTTGTTGGGCATCTTTATACTTTATCATTAATATATCACTATATCATCGGTAGTCACAACCAAAACTTACTAAGAAAGGAATACATATTTGAAATAAAGCTCGTTCTCAGTTCTGAATCAATACTAAGATACGAGGTTGCTAAGAATAGTGACAATCAGCCGACGATACGAAATGTAAAATTCTGATATCGTGTCAACGCCAAAAATTTTCGATAGGTATATGAACAATTGTGCATTGCCACGATAAAGTATGAAGTAACTATTAAATTAGCGAAATACATTTATAACATGTAGTGTAGACAATTATTTTAATAAAAACAAGTATTTTCATTTAAACCAACTAATACAATGAATGTAAACCTATTTCTACTGTAATTCTGTTTTTCTTCAAGCCTTTGCAGTCTATTCCAAAAATAAAAATAAAACATACCTATGGTGCTCTCAGATTGGAGTTGTAAAATGTTATACATATCGTACCAGTATTAACTAATATCACTTTTACAATCCTTGTCACACTATGTTATATAACAAATATAACGCTCAATGTGAGAGCACCATACTATTACAACATATGTAGGAAGTGACTGTAATCCACATCTATCTATTCTATGTATCTCATATCTTATCCATATAGTAATTTATTCGTACATTCGTTTGCGTGGATAAATCTTTTGAGACAAATGAGATGAGGAGGCTTCAGTTCACTTATGATAAGCCTGTTTTCACATTACAAGGTATGTCTGTGTGCTGCATCGGGCAGTTTAGTCCCCTTATTCATAAACGTTTGTTAACTTAACAAGCCGCAAATAATTGTTTGTCCTTTTCGGTTTTAACAATGTGTCCATAAGAGCAAAAGGGACAAACAATTATTAGCGGCTTGTTAAGTTAACAAACGTTTATGAATAAGAGGGCAGGAATTTATGGTGCGCCTTTTTCAGACTAGAGCTATTATTTTATTACTGAATACAATTTTCTACCACGCAAGTGAAGAAACTAAAATAGAGGTCTGAGCCCAATAATAATATCTAAACAACTGATTTTAAGGTAAACGTTTTTGATGAATATGTGTCGGGAAAAAATGCGTAAGTAATTAAAAAGTTAAAAACATCGCCATGTTGTGATACATTCTTTAGATTCATTTGAAAAAGACACTCCAATGTTGTCACTCTATATTTACTCTTTTTTGACAGACAGTAATTTAAACCTATATTGCTATATTATACTCTTTATGAGTAAAGATAGTGACCAACTGACGTAGATCTCAATTAATTTTGTGAGGGATTGCGACCCGAGTGACTTTTTTAAGGATGTATAGTTACAGTTTTGTTTTTTATTTGTGTGTGTAGTTTTATAATAATAAGAACCTAATGTTGCAATGCTCACCGAAGCCACGTATTAGGTGAATTGTTTTATTACTTATTAGTTAGGGAATTACAATATGCATTATGATTATAATAGAGCCCAGACCTATATTTTACCGTTTATTTTAATACATAGGTCCTGAAATTTGTTGGCAAAATAAAAGAGGTGAACGTTATAGAAAAATGGATCGATTCGAAGAGTGTAATTAAAACAAGTGTTTAAGCAACTCTGTTGCTCTGTATCGGTACTGTCATCAAATTTCCGGTTCTATTCTACAACATAAGCCACGTAAGTTCCAGTCATTATACCTGATTACAAAATAAATAGTAATAGCGTATAGTCTGGCAACCCAGGAGATTCCCTAAAAAGACGAAACATAAAAAAATTCGGTAGGTGGCGCCTACATTTCATAAATTACCGCCTTTTTAGAGAATTGCTATTTTCTATTTGCCAGACTATAGTATTAATTGTAATAGGGTTACCTTAGCGGTAAAATTATCGCGTGTCGTGTTGTTCTTTTTACACCATGTTATATGAAGTAATTTTCATCACACTTGCTTTTTAAGCGCGCTATGCTTGCATGCGTCGCGGGAGTAATAGAAAAGTGAAATTCCCCAGGGACTAGTAGAAATGTTAGTCCGTCATTAATAATATTTTGTCTTAAAACTATTTTTTTGCTCGCAAGTGTGATGAAAAACATTGTATGCAATTATGCATCACGGTCGGTAAGAGGAATACTAACTCGAGTCGAGCTTCTAACATTCTCGTTAGTAATACCGTACTTGCCTCCCTAGATGCTATGTACTAATAACAGTCAGTGTGGAGGCACCATAACATGAGACAATAGCGGTCCTACCTCAATCTTTGAACTTCGTAAATTTCGAGGATTAGTCCCCCTCACTCCAACGAAGGCGTCATAAGAGGGACAGAGAAAAATCCTCGAAATTTGCGGATTCGTGGTAGGGTGCAACTCTATTACAATTAATCTCAAATTAATACTCTATGTTTGCTCCAGCATTAAATATTATAGAGAATTGTAATCAAATGTTTATAAAATTTACTCACAGTTATTTATGCACAGAACTGTTTATTATAGAAATGTGTTTTTATCAGAAATGTTATTTTGGATACGTCATTCAATGTATTATTTGATTGCGGTTTATCCTTGGTTATGTCAACGAAGGTATTTATTTTAAAAATGGTTCAGTTTGCCAATAAATAGGAAAAAGTACATAGTAATGAAGTAATTGTGAGAACTCAAATCAAATTATTTATTAGGGTCATACAGCGTTCGCGAAAACAGGCGTCTTTCCTGTGGACATTGCGAAAGTTAACAGTTCTGGGGACATACACATTAGGTTTTGACCACATAATTCTTAAGAACCAGAATCTACATCGGCTTGTATTCGTGCAACGAAAAAATTAGGGTTCTAGCTAGAGCCCCCTTAACTTTCATATGTCCACAGGAAAGATTTGTAAGCTAACTCATACAACAAAATCTGCATGACCCATTAACTGAATATTCTGATTTGTGTTTATATTCTTTCCCCAGTAGTATTTATAACTTATACTGTTTAATTTAATATTTGTAAAAGACGTATCTAACCTAAATTTCTGTATAAAAACTAAAAAATATAAAAAATCAAGTAGATTAGAATTTATTTCAATGCATCTTGGCCTGATTGGATGGACTTTTAGATGATATTTTTACAAAAAATAATCTTAGCTCGACGTTAGTCTTTTCTAAAATTTATAAAATAAATTCTAGTCAACTTTTGTATGATCAGCCTCTAGTGTTATAATATCATGTTGCTTCTATATAAAACTGCAGGTATAGGTATTTCATTATTAAACAATGCTACAAAAGTGTTTGCACTAGGTACTTAAAACACAGGTAAATCAAATAATTGTACTACATATTTTGATTTATGATATACACCGGCAGTGTACCTATTGGATTAGCTAGGTACTCGTAAAATGATTCCCATGCCATCCATTTACATAAAAAATTGTCTACATAAAAAAGACAAATTAAAAGTATTTTTAGTAATCCATATCAAAGTTTAATAAAACACTTTTGTATAGTGTCTCAATGCTTGAAAAAATAAAATTGCATAAAAGCGAAACTGTTTACCAGGGGGCGATTTCTCGAAAGCTTGTAACTTGTAATACAAGCAGAAATCCTTATCTAATTAATAGTGTTAAAAAGAGACTTCCACTTGTATTGCAAATTACAGGCGTTCGAGAAACGAGCCCAAGGACTTCCGCTTGTATTACAATTACAAGTTACAAGCTTTCGAGAAATACATTACGAAAAATCTATGATTCTCAGATCAGTATTTGATCTACTATCTATAATTTCGGCAATTTAATAATTTGAGGTACTCTTTTTGTATTTTTTTTCTGGCAATCTTCGTAAGGCCCATTCTATTTTTAGGACAAGTTAAGTAATAGCCCAGTGTCCTAAAAAAAGGACATCATAATTTCTCTGAAAAATATGACCTCATGGGCCGGTATGCGTAAATTTTGTTGTCCTAAAGATAGGACGTTGAGCCTTACAAGGTTAATAAAAAGCGCTATGTGGATGTGGAGTGTGCGCGTAAGCAAGTATCTTTCAACGTTGGTGTTAGTTAGATGTTTGCAGTTTTAATCAGTATTGTAGCCACTCACTCTAAATGAATGTTCTATTATAGATCTATGTGTGTGGCTAAACTAAATTGAAGAAAAAGTCACAGCGTGTTTCTAGCATCTTGATTTGTATGATGAGTTGACACTAGTCAGTCGTGTATAATCATTGTGACCAAAGATTATAGGTATATATTTTTGTAGTAATAACGACTTTTTACATGGACTTTTCTAAAACATTAGACTTTGTATCCGGCCAATCAGCGACGTGCTATCTGACGTTTCTGGCTCCCTTGTGGCACAATCTACTATTATGAACGCCTAATTATATTTACATAATCTTTTTGTTTATGTAGTTTACTAAAATTTTAATATTTTTGAAATGAACTGTTACCAACAAAGAAAAATGATTGCCAAAAAAATCAGATAACACGCCGCTTATAAATTATTATAAACGTTCATAAATATATCAAAATTGGTTGTGTCCATCAATTTTTCTGTCTGTGTACCTATTCTTTTGTCGTTAAAAAAAAGTATAACGGCCTGTTTTACATTCAATATAATATCCGTCAAATAAAATTATTACTTTGCTATTCCCAAGTTTTAATACTTTATAAATAAAATAAAATAAAATTTAATACTTTACTACATATAAAAGAAAAGAAAAATAGCTAAATATTAATTTTATTTGAGGATGATGAATTAGGCCCAATAACTTGTATAGGTATTTGTAACTGTAAATTGAATTATTATTTTAGAAAAAAAAAAACGACGCGCACTAATATCGTCGACCGTAGGTTCAATTAGGGTAAGGGACAAAATACGACTTTACAGGAGAGCCGAACAAAGTTTTTTTTTCTGCTTATTCGCTCATAACTTTTATTGTATTTGACCTTTCCTGGATCCGATTTCACACGTATTCTTATATTTTGGTGCTCTTTCCGCCTAAATAGTATTTATTTACGTAGACTAAATAATAAGGAAAATTGGTGTCCGTTACTCTAATGTGTTTCATTACTAACGTCGATTACACTCGTAGCGATTTCTAGTCATGCCCCTTACGCTAATTTGACTTCTATTTACAGATCCAATATCATTAAAAAAAAATAAAGTAAGGGTATTTTAATGATTTTTTTAATTAAAGCAAAATAATGTAAGATAGTGTATTTGTAAAAATATGCTACGTGAGTTTTAGCGTAAGGATAATCCGTTTTGAAATATAAGAAAAAAAATAAGTTATTTTGTCTAAATGTGTATAGGAAATTCAAGTCCTATTGTTTGTGTGGTTTACTTGAAATGTCTTATTCCCTAACCTGTACCTACGCTAAGTTTTTTCTTGGAATGAAACATAATTATTTTCGTAATAATATTTATTACTTGTCAAAAAATAAACAAAGATGCATACATAAAGCTGATCAGAATCCTGTTTGAGTATTCAGGTAAAAAGTAAGTTATTATGTTTGATAGTTTTACCACACAGTAATTATCTAAAAATAATTATGACAGAAAGAAACCCAAATAATGTACTTTTTTCTTTTTTAACAGATCTTTATCAGTTAAATATAACTTACTTAAAAAATAATTGACAGTCTTAACACAAATAATAATCATTTTTATCATTCATAACATAAATTATAATAAACCTTTTTAAAAGGTATAGTATTATAACTTGGATTATTTCAATTAACTAGTATAAATGAGAATAATATTATGTCGCATTATGTA
Source organism: Thaumatotibia leucotreta (assembly GCA_025490895.1). Classification (NCBI taxonomy): domain Eukaryota; kingdom Metazoa; phylum Arthropoda; class Insecta; order Lepidoptera; family Tortricidae; genus Thaumatotibia; species Thaumatotibia leucotreta. Next base: position 77,881 of record JALPQI010003930.1, read on the forward strand.
ATTCGTACACTAAGTAAAAGACGGGAAATCTATCTCGCTGCGACATACTGTCGCACCAATCATGTTCTAAGCGTATAGGAGAATATACCCATAAAAACCAGAGACATAAAAAAAGTGACTGAAATAGTTCGATTGTGAACTAGAGTACAATACAATACAAAACTCTTTATTGCACACCTCACGCGTAATAAAGAACAAAAGTTCACAAAACAAAAGAAATACAAAAAACAGAGGTCACAAAAGGCGGCCTTATCGCTAAAAAGCGATCTCTTCCAGGCAACGTTTGGGTAGTGGAGACATGATTACAAAAATGTAGGTAGTAGGTGGTGCAGAAAACCTATCGAGAGTACCTATCGATATTCTAATTGTTCTGTGGTACCGGTACCACTTTAAGCTTAACCAAAACGTCCCACAGACTGATAATAACTACGACTAAAAAGAATAGATGAAGGCAAACCTGAACCTAAAGGAAAATTTTCCTTGTTAATTTTCCTTTACAGCCAATATAAATCCAGCATAGAAAACAATATTCACAGTTACTCATCATGGCTGCATTGAAACATATAAAGACTACCCTTTTTCTTGTATTCGTTGTGGCTGTTGTCAGCCAAGCTAAAAAGCGTGCACCAATTTGTGATAACGCGTGCGGGTCAGAGGGAGACAAACCGGGGCAATGTTGCCAGCACTCGGGCTTCTGCCGCTGCGATGGTCAACATATATTATATACTGCCAGGACACGATGCGTGGGGGTGACATGGCTTGTACGCAATGTACGCCCCTCAAAAACATGGCCATGAAAAATTCGACCATGAGTAACGTGGTCTCTGATGTGATAATGTTTCCCGATCGAAGAGTTCTGCATGACAAACGATATCAATAATCATTTAAAAAAAACCGACTTCAACCGATATCTCCAAGATATCATAACAGACCCCAACTTGATGCCAACGGGACTAACTCGGTTTATTCTGAAGTCGGTTAAAAATTTATTTATGGAAATCGGTTGACGTGGTATCGAGTTATTCATCCAATTGTCGTGCACAATGCACATGCTTAATGCCAATTAAGACTTATAATTATCAGAACTGGACCAAATTATAATGGGACCATCAGCTTTCGAATAAAAAAAGAACCATCAAAATCGCAAACAGTTGTATTGAGAACCTCCTCCTTTTTTAAAGTCGGTTGAAAACACTATAATTCCATTTTATAATTTACTTAATGAACTTTGTTATCGGAAGCCTTGGATAAGAAATGATGGCAAAGTAAAGAGTCGGAAGAAATTACTTCATATTTTATTATTACCTATTAGTACAGATTTTGTTTATATAATTTTTATTCATATATTAGCTTTGAGTTTTTCAAAAGTCTTCGATATTATAAGTACTTGTATTGTTTCTAATTTTTAATAAGCATGTATGAAATAAAAATGGTATCGTATCATTGGGAAATAAATGGTGAAATTGATTTTAGTTTGTATATTTTGCATACTGCGCAGATCGCCCCTTTAATTAGGATAATTTTTTTGTTCATGCCTTGTCGCGATTCTACACAACAGATTTCATATTTATCTGAACGTGATCACTTGTGTCTGCGACCAATAATTATATAACATGGACGTGTAACGTGTTCCATGTGCCAAGATGGGCAGGACATAGCGCTTTTCTTAACACCGCGCATATTTTGGCGCAACATTTTTGACAAATGTTTATAGAATATGACCAATCAAAACATTGATGGACCAATCACAACTATTTTTAAATGGCGGTTTAAGTTTTTATAGGTTGACATGGAAATTCAATACCGTGATGCATTGAAGAGGTGGTGACATTTGTCAATTAAAATTCAGGACCGTTTTTGAAAGGCAATTTAGTATAGCATGCGGCTTCCATGTTTTATTTGTTCGTAGACTTGTGTAATGATTTCTACAAAATCTTGAGTTTTCCTAGCAGCAACTCTGCACAACATGGTCAAAGTCAACGCCAACTTTTTTTTATTCAAATAAGCATAGCAAAAGCACTTTTGAATGTACTTCCAGCTTTAAAGCTACACAACTTCGGGTTCGAATCCCGGCGAGGGCATTATTTGTGTCTTTATTTATCACAAATATTTGTTCCTTGGCCATGGCTGTCTACTCGTATGTATTTAAGTATCTATAATAATATTAAATTATTCATTCATTCCGTCAAAGAAATATTCTGTCAAGTATAAAGTTTAAACATAACATACAAAAAATTAGCGTAACGCACACATCGTATAAATTACTATGCGAGCAAATTAAAGTAAGGAACAATTATTTCAATACAACACGCAATCACTTTAGGGTATCGGCAAAATTTTTTTTTTCGATTCCAAAATTATTAGCGTAATAACACTTTTGTTATTTTCTCATCAAAAATAAACCGTGTAAGGGTCATTCCCTAAGTGCAAGGCCGGTTACCTTGTTTAAATTCGGTTGCTTACGTACATTACACTAATTCTTAGTAGCTGTGTAGAATTTGTTTCTAATTACTTTATTTTTTGGAGCTATTTTGATCCGGTACACCCTAAAAAAAAATAGGGTAAGGAACATTTTTTTAAAGCTAGAATTTTTTTATATACACCATTCGAAAGAGTGCAAAATTCTGAACAAAACTGTATACTTAACTCATTTTCGCCATTTTGTCCCTTACCCTAATTGAACCTACGGTCGACGATATGTTACTTACCTACTAATATGCACTAATACCAACTTTCTATTAATATCATTTTTAATTTTCGTTTACAGGATTATACATGAAATAAAACTATGAAAACGGATAAACTCGGGTATATCAATAAAATTTTCTGCCCTCCGACCGGCAAACAGCACTTTGCCGGCTGCTGCGCTAAACTAATTTGCCGCCTGCCGGCTCTGTTGAGCAGAAAAATAGTATACCTACACACCTCGGCCGTTAAATGGGAAAGCCTCGGATTACATGTTTGTAGCCTCGGCTTCGCCTCGGCCTACAATTACACGTTATCCGAAACTTTCCCACTTAAACGGCCTTAGCATATAATCTACTATTAACTTCATCTCGACGTCTCGAACACTTTACAGGGAACACTGTACAGACCACGATCTGCGGGCGACTCGCGAGTTTATCCGTTTTCATAGTTTTATTTCATTTTAATTTTCGTTTTATTTTATTTTTAATGTAGTGAAATGTAGGGACGTATTCGTGCGTTGTCGAGCAATTATGTACCTTATCTCCAAATACTACGGTGTATCTTATCTGTGTACCTACCTATACAGAGGCTGTTCTATCTACTGAATACAATGTCGTTTTGTAAATGCTTTTGTAATAAACTTTCCTAATGTAAACGTGTTTTGTTTTATATTATTATCCCTATCTGCATGGCGTAATTGTAAAGTTTGCATAGGGATAATCATCATCAGCCTATGATAGTCCACTGCTGGACGTAGGCCTCTTCTATTAACTATGCGTATAGACGCATTAGGAGGTAAATGCCCATAATCGCCACGCAGGGCAAGCGGATTGACGATCGCAGTAATGTGTCCACTATGATGACGCCCATCATCAATCTTGTAGAATGGTCAGTGACACTTCAATCTCTTAGTCGACTCTTACGACACCCGCAGTAGGAGTTGGGGTGGTGACAAATGTATTCTTACTACCGTCACCACACGGCAAAGGAAGGGACCCTATTTATTCAATAAAACAACTATAACTCTCTAGTAGTATATTAATAAGAATTTTTGTTCAAATCACATGCACTTTGTATTCCGGATTAGGTCTCGTACTCTCCCCCTGTAACAAAAATTACAGAATGGGCTTGATTTTTTAAATAAATGGTTCCATACACGTACGTAAGTGCAGTGTAGTATTACGTATTTGTCGATTTATAAAAAAAAAACGAGGATATGATAAAAACTTACTTCAAAATATAGAAGTTGTTTTCTCTGGGATCCAGCGAGTCGTAGACAAAGCGAGGTATCTGGTTCACCAGGACCCAGACTTCGTCAGACCTCACCTTCAAATCTGTTCACAAAAAAACAGAGTAAGCCTGTCTCTTAAATATTCTATTAATTATTAAGGTTTCCAGTGGTAACACTATAATCCTAAAGTCGTAGTATTTTCATGGAAACGTCAGAATTTAGTTTATTTTTTATTTATTTGGATATGAAACAAACGGTCATACGAAAATATTCATAGATATTTTTCTTTCAAAAAAAGTTGATTCACCCGGTTATAAATAATCTTTTTCTACTCCCGTACTTTTATTTGTCATTTACAGAGTCGCAAACACACCTTTAAGCCCCTACGTTACAGATGTTAAGATAAGTCTATACTCGTATTGTCTATTCCCTATAAACGCATTCGGGTATACACGCAGTGCGTTTTTGGATTTTAAGACACCTCGTGTATACAAGGTGTAATGAAATACATGGCTGCCAACCTAATTTTAAATGTCATTTCTGATCAGGGGCGTAGCTAGAGTAAATGGCGCCCGGGGCAAGCGCCAAATTTGCGCCCCCCCCCTCTCGTTTTCCAAAGTTAACACCTAATATCGACATTGCTAGCAGTAAATCCATCGCCACTTTACGTGTAGGAGGAAAAATATTTTTTCCTAACTAGTGCGGAAAAGTAAACTTTGCTTCGCGTGCGTAAAAAAAATCGCCGTGCGTTTTGAAGGCACTTGTTATGAAAAAAGTCGTTCGATACATGTGTAAAAACTTCTTTTTAACTCGGGTGATTGTTACGCGCTAGTGCGAGAAGTGGTTCATTTTACGTCAGGTCTTCGGAGGACCAAATGTACTGAAAAACGTCGTCCCAGTATACACATGCGAAAACCAAATTCGTAACTCGTGTCGATTTAAAGCACTCCCTTCGGTCGTGCTTTAATTTGTTCGCTTGAATCCCTCATTTCGCTCAGGATTCCAGTTTAGAATGCCTCACTACGTTCTGGATTCTATTGTGGAATCCATCGCTTCATCCGGGCGTGAAAATATATCATTTTGATCCCTTGTGATTTACTATTGTTCTATATTTTATTATATTATTTTCTCGGCGTAATTAATATGTATATTTACCTTTACCGAATTGCAACTTTCTAGTACTGCCGGTCTAGTCTGACCTGCCGAAACTAAAAGGGTTCCTAATTTAGGTAGGAACCCTAAAAAGGGTCACTTTCAGGATACCGCAATCTATCCAAAATTCAACCTACTAGACAGGAATACTACCTACTAGGAAAATTTTAGTTTATTTAAAAAAATTGCGAAACAAAATAAATGCAACTGTGTTCGAACTGAATAGGTACATTTCCAATTTTATCGATGCTAATAAGAGGAATAAGTACTACATGCAGCACAGGATATAAACTTGTTTCCATACTTTTAGTTTTAAAAATTCTCCAAATGGTTAATATAAAAAAAGAGAAAACTATAGAAAGCGAGTTTAAGAAAATTCAATTTTAGCTTTTTGTGAATTTACTCATTAAGAATTTTGATTTATTTATGTGTAAATGATACATAAGGAAATCAAAAAATTTGGTTGGTTTGGAGCCCTCCACAATTTGGCGCCCTGGGAAAATATAGGTACCAAACTAGTATTTTCTGAATTTACGCATAATGATTTTCTTTGTGTATAAATTATGCACAAGGAAATAAAATAAATTGCTGATTTGGCGCCCTGCCTAATTTGACACCCGGGGAAAATGTAAATTGCCATACTTCTAGCATTTTTTAATGTATCATTTATGTAAAAGGAAATAAAAAATCTTGGCCGATTTGGCGCCCCCTCGAATAGTTTACGCATACATATTTTTGATTTATTTATGTATTGATTATGCACAAGGAAATCAAAAATTTTGGCTTGTTTGGTGCCCTTTCAAATCAATATGCGTGAGAAAACGGGACGACACTACAATGTTGCCACTTTTTAATTTCTACTCATATTTGCCAGGCTGTAATTTGGCGCCCAGGGAAAATGTACTAATCTAGCATTATTTAATTTACGCATGAAGATTTTCTTTATGTGTAAATTATGCAAAAGGAAATCAAAATAAATTGCTAATTTGGCGCCCGCTTAATTTGACGCCGGGGAAAAGTACCAATCTAGAATTTTATGAATTTAAATTTTTTAAATGTACAAATAGATAATGCAAAAGGCGATCAAAAATCTTGGCCGATTTGGCTTCCCCTCTATACATTTACAATAAATATTTTTGATTTATTTAAGTATAAATTATGCATAAATTGCTGATTTGGCGCCCCGCTTAATTTGACACCCGGGGAAAACGTGCCAATCTAGCATTTTATGAATTAATTTTTTTTATTGTATAAATTATGCAAAAGGCAATCAAAAATCTTGACTGATTTGGCGCCCCTTCTGATAGATAACGCATACAGATTTTCGATTTTTTAACATAGGTATAATAAATTATGCAAAAGGAAATTAAAAATGTTGGGCGATTTGGCGCCCCCTCTAATTTGGCGCCCGGGGCACGAGCCCCCCCTGCCCCCCCCTAGATACGCCCACTGTTTCTGATGAATAGTAAACCATAGAGGAGCTTTCTTTATTAATCTTGACGTCTCCAGCCCGACCTTGATGATGAACAATATTGTGTTTAACTAAGAATATTTCTCAAATTTTACAATTTTATTTGATTATATGTGTGTGGTCGTAGAAAAAGTATTGTATGCAACATTGTTTAACTGTGTTCGGTATGGTAACTGAGTTCGGCTTCGCCTCAAATTGTTACCCACGCCACTCACCAATTTTCGACCTCTCTTAAACAAGGGTTGCTTAACCCATTCAATGCCGAAGACGCGAATTCGCGTCCTATGTATGCGTAAACGTGATGCCGAGGACGCAAATTCGCGTCCTCGAGTTATTTCT
>JALPQI010003931.1:0-80805 GCA_025490895.1 Thaumatotibia leucotreta
CAAATCTAAAAACTTGCATTATTTCATAATCGCGTACTCTTAGAACACCATCTTGGTTTTACCACCAACTTGAAATTATTGATAGATATTTATTATATTTATTTGTATTAACGTAAAAAGACATCTGCCATTGTATTTCACGATATGTGCCAAAGACGCCAAATACTTATATGGAAAGTCAGCCATATTTCTACTGACGATTGATATACATATTATACGATGTTGATATACAAACGTTACACAAAAGATCCCAATGGGTCGAAGTGTATCCGTAAGGGCCCCACTAATAAGATAAGATGATATACAAACTTATAAAATAGACAAGATTTATCTGTTCTTAATAAATTTTTCAGTTTCGTACGTAGGGGGGGCAACACTTGGAACTTGGTTCGCATTAGACCCTCAGACGTAGGTACGCAAACTCGTCGTAGTGTTAACCAACTAGCGAGAACATTGTATGTTCCGAAGTAACTTATATTTTTTTCTGCGGTGCTGGTACGAATCCAGAAAAAACACACACCTTTCGCGTTCCATCGTAATGTCTGAAGAAGCCAAAGCCTGGGGAATATTCATAATCGTTGTAGGGTACTAGGCCCGCCGTCTTCACGCCCGCTATAAATTCAAGCAGGCACTCACAAAGCCATGGATTGTTAATGAAGGATAATTCACTCAAATCGAGATTCTTGAGCTGAGGCACGAAGTTTGCTGGCAATTGCGCTATATTGTTGTTTCGCAGCGATAAAAATTTTAGCTTTTTATTGTTTGCAAACATAGTTTCGTGTAAAGAAGCAATTTTATTATCGTATAAACCTAAATTGAATAATTCTTCTAAAGGTTTGAATACATCAGGGTGAAGGTATTCGATTTTGTTATGTGATAAATCTAAATGCCGTAGTCTTACGCATGTCGCAAATGTTCTTGCGTCGAATATTCCTATGAGTAGGTTTACTGTTATCCCTAAAAAAGTCAAGCGAGACAATGCATGCTTCTCAAAAACGGGTAATTCACGCAATTTGTTGCTTGACATTTCCAAGTAGCTTAATTTAGGGATTGATAGGAACGCAGACGGGTCCATTTGTGAAATATCATTGAAAGTCAACCACAGCACCTCCAAGTTTGGAAGGCCTTCAAAGTCGCTCTGCTTAATCTCGGTTAGTAAGCAGCGTTGAAGGTATATCGTAGTGGCATTGATGTCCACCGGAGTGGTCGCCAATCGAGTAAGAAAATGGACCTTCTTGCAACGATCCAAGGTGACGGCATCGTCTGTCCTGGCCTGCGGCAGTGTGACCACCAGCAATACCATCAGCGCTGAGCCTACAATACATGAAAACAATTAACTTAGGCAGTAAGGCCGTGGTCGTTTTAGCCCGCCGCTCGCGGGGAAAATTAACACTCCCGAGCATTTCCGAGCACACCATTCGAAGGCCGCGGGCGGCGGGCCAAAACAACCACGGCCTTATGTCCTGGCCACGACATTGGGCTAAGGCGACCAGTGGCGAGCGAATCCATGAGTTGGAGCGGGATGCCGATATGGGTACGAGAGGGAGCACCATACGTTTTCCGCTAAGCCGATCGCCTTAGACCGATGTCGTTGGTCTGGTTGTCGGGACGACGTTCGAATGTTTTGTTCGCGAATGTTTGAGGGTGGTTTCTGTCGGTCGAGGGTCGCCGGCCAGAAAACCCATGGCCTTACAGTAAGTATCTTAGAAAATAATTTATTATACAAAGTCAGTTTTATGTAAGTAGGTATAAATTTACATTAAATTCCTATTACAGTTAAGTTAAAAGATATAGATTCGTACACAGTGCAAAAATATGTAATGCACGTCCTTATAGCGGTAGTAATATGGTTTTGTATACATAACGGGTTGTACCTAATCATATACATAATAACGTACTTATGCATTTTCAGAAATAGAATAAAATATTTTAAAAATAAAAATAAAACCGCCTTCAAAAATTCGCCCGAACTAAAAAGTTAAAAATAATTTTGGTTCCTACTTCTTAGGATTTCCTACCCAAACCTTTAAACCTTTTACCCTATTCATTGAAATAAAACATTATGGCTAGGTACCCTACAGATTTCTTAGAAGTCGGTGCCAAGCCGAATACATTCATAGGCATATATTAGATAGAGCTTTGTAACTTACTGTCACTCCGATTACGCTTTTATCAACAGAATGGTCTGCCTCAGTCATTTTCATGAAAGCATAACCGGAGTGACAGTATATTACAAAGCTCTATCAAATACATATAAGTACTCGCAAAGTGAACATATTTGGCTTGGCACCGACTTCTAAGAAATCTGTAGGGTACCTAGCCATAATGTTTTATTTCAATGAATAGGGTAAAAGGTTTAAAGGTTTGGGTAGGAAATCCTAAGAAGTAGGAACCAAAATTATTTTTAACTTTTTAGTTCGGGCGAATTTTTGAAGGCGGTTTTATTTTTATTTTTAAAATATTTTATTTTTTGCTTTTTAGTAGTGTAAATATAAAATCGTTATTCAGTATGCTCTAAATACTTATAATTAGAATGTACTGCACTGTAGTAGGCCATAAAACCTGAACTGGCGAACTTATATGAATACAAAAACAATTTCAAAGGTAACAGACTTAGCATGCCAATATTATTTAAAGAATCACTAACCGCTAACCGACATGTCATAACTACTAAGCAAACACCTGAATAGATCTCGAAAATGTATGACATTTGTTATATACCTATACAAAGAATGATCCTCCAACCCCTAATCGTTAAGGAGTTATTCCTTTCCTCATCAGCTCACCAACATGAGACTATGACCACCTAAAGGCAAATACTCGAATAGCCTCCAAAATATATCAAATATGTTATATTTAAAGAATTATCCCCCAACTCCTAATCTCCAAGGAGTTGTACCTTACATCATCAGCTCACCAACATGAAAGGATGACCACCTAAAGGCAAATACTCAAATAGCTTCCAAAATACACGAAATATGTTATACTTAAAGAATTATCCCCCAACTTCTAATTGCTAAAGAGTTGTACCTTCCATCATCAGATCACCAACTTAAGATGTTCATGACTAGATGCAAATACTTGATTAGTCTTCGAAAATAAATGAAAAATGTCATGTGTGCCTACAACATTTGAAGAGTTCCCTCGATTTCTCCAGGATCCCATCATCAGATCTGGATTCGGTGACATTGGGACCAACTAGAAGGTATACCCTTTCAAACAAAAAAAGAATATTTGAAATCGGTCCACGCGTCTTCGAGTAATCGGGGAACATACATAAAAAAAAAAAAAGATTTCGACGAATTGTTAACCTCCTCCTTTTTGAAGTCGGTTAAAAATATATGATTTGGTTATAAAATGGTGTACCTATAATCTATAATTATGTAAATAGATTAAATCTACTCCATATCCTCAAACTCAGCATAATTTTATATTATTTATTTTAGGGATAACAAACAACTATACAATATTCGGTGCTATTAAGTACCCAACAAACAAAAACGTCATATAAGTCTTGACTTGTATGACATAAAGTTCGATAGCGGTCTTATTATAGTAATGAAATGACTACTAGGTCCTATAGACGTATTTAATTCAACTTATTAGTCATGTGACCAATATGTCATAATAAACAGATCTTTGCAACGTCGGTAAGACTAAACTATACAACGTTATATTAGAGTCTTAGCTAAACGTTTGTACGACAATGCAATAGTCATACTAACGTTATAGTCCATTAAAGGTTTTGAACGGACAAAATTAGGTGTTTAAAAACCTTTATACGACATTATTATAATCTAGCAGTAGTATAGACATTTTCACAGTGACGTTTATAAAACGATCACTACTTTGTTTTAGTAGAGACTCTTAAATGACCTGTGTGCTTAGCCAAGTTGCCAATCGCTAGCGCTTCATCGTTAATCGCAGCTAACTGTCTTTGTCGCACTAATATGAAAGAGTGACAGAGAGGGAAAACTACGTTACGCTACTAAGCGCTAGCGATTGGCATCTTGGCTAAGCACCCTGGTTGTTTATTTACGACTCAAATATAACATTTCTATTACATGACATCTTGCCCTGACTTTAATCAAACTTACAGTCGTATTTAAGTGAGGGTTTGACTTTTAAATGTCTAATAGGCCGCCATAGCATATATTTACGGATCGAAAAAAATGTACACGTGAACAAGACAAGGGTTCAGTATCAATCAATCAATTTATTATGAAAGTGATTGATACTGTTGCAACCATAGCACTTGTCCGATAATACTAAATGAGTGCTTGCCCATGGCTAAGTCAATCTATTAAGAAGTCTAAAATCAGCTCTCGTTAGAAATTTGTCTATTTGCAAATACTGGACCATATTATTTTCAGATAAAAGTTACTTTAATGTTAAAATATTTTGAAACCTGCTCTGTACGTTAACTATCGCCAGTTATTTTCTGAAATGAATTTAAAAATAATTATTTAATTGTGGTGCATATTGACAATATGAAAGGGGATTTTAATTTTTCGAAGAACCCTAATAGGTATCTATCATGGCGTATTACATGGTTTTTAACTAACCATTATACGACTTTATGTCTTTACAATGTCGTAAACAGATAAGTGTGCGACAAAAGCAAAATGTCGGTCATTTTTAGAATTAAACATACTTTTATTAATAAAAATATGACGATAAAAACTCAAAATTACGAAGGGGCATGAAAATCTAAATAGTATTCACATAGGTATATTATCACAAAACTTCAATTCCCAGTCGAACTAAAAGGCATGTGAGCGAGATATTGTATTGTTAGCAAGATATGAAAGTTAAATAATGGTCACCATTTATTTCCTTGTAAGTATTTGTTTTGCACTCACAACTCAAACAAAACTACAAACGCGTGTCACTAAAAAAAAAAATAATGAATGAGTCTTACAAGTGTTGTTCTTTGACTCAAATAAAACATTTTAGTTATTCAAAAACACTTGTACGATCACAAAACAACAAACAAGTCATTGTAAAGTTATAATGTGACTATTGAGCGATGAAAGTGCTAATTGCCTTTGAGTATTTAGACGGGAGGTGTGATAACGTAAAGTCTTCGAACAAATTTTTTCACCAATTTTAGCGGGGGACGAGGTAAACACGTACAGCACACCACTACAAGATAAGTAACTCAACAGACACAGTTTTGACTGTTGCGATAAACCCACACTTTGACATAAATGCACACAATAGTAACTACACGCACACAGAAACAGTTTTCACGTAACCAAGCAGCACACATACGAACATGATACGAAAGAAATAGTGATGCGACACACCTGAATGAATGAGTCATGAAGTCACTGACTTATTGATCAATGAATGATTGTCTAAAATACTATTACTAATAAAAATTAAAAATGTGAATTCAGTTGAATTAAATATTAGTTCGGAAAACCATATTAGCAGTAAAATCTGCGCTAAATTACTTTATAATTATCTGTAGGTTCTATCTTCATATCAAAATATTATTGAACCGGGTTACTCATGTATTTAAGTCTATGATTGCCTCTTCTATTCTGTTGCCGAGTAGGTAGGTTTGCCAGGCTCAAGTAATAAGAGTCACCTATTATATAATTATATTCATATTTTATTAAAATCCTCTCATTAGAAATATAGGTATTCATACAATTATGTAAATTACACTCAATAATTAAATCTAACTACCCATCTTAGCAGTAACAATACATTTGTCACCGTCCCAACTGGGATTGAAGTCATCATCATCATGTCGAATCTTATACGAGTGAAGTTCGCCATGGACATGTAGGCATGTAGCTTTGCTGTGTCATTGACATAACATAAGTGACATGTCAAATGTTTGTTTTCGGTTTGAGTGACGTCACACTACAGATAATCTTAGCATTAACATGGCTAGTATCGTTTTCGCGCGGTAACGAAAGTTTAAATTTTAAGTTATAATTTCGTGAAAAAATATATTTATATTTTTTTCCGTTAATCTGATATTGATTAATTATACACGACAAACTTTAAAAATGGGTCAAGAAGCCTATTTGTAAACTGTAGTGATTGAATGAATGATTGAACGATGATTCAAATGTTGAGTCACTTTGTCACATCCCTAAAGCCGATATGCCCCCGTACCACTGTATTCATTGTTTACATTTTTCTGTCGTTTACGTATCGCAAACGATTTTTTCTTTAATTGCGATTATACTTCAATACACATTTAATGGTTAGTAAAAATACTTACTTATGATAAGAAACACGATCTTGCTGCAAATTTGAGCTTCCGGATCGTTTTTTACAGGACAATACAGCCCAATTCACCATTTTTAGGGAGAAACGTCACGCGACACGGATCAATGTAAAATGGCGGTGATGTGACTTCAAGTAGTTTTATATAACGAAGCTGGCCAGCTGGCCAATGTACTTTGCCGGAGGGGGTCGCCCGTTTACAACATCTCCCGTCTAAATACTCAAAGGCTAATTGCATAACATTTTTACGACCTTTGAATGACGTTAACAAAGTCGGCTTATGTCGTCTGTATGACCATTATACGACACTAGGTCGTATAACTGGGGCCATTTTCGCGTTTAGTAAACGTTATTATAACGTTAGTATGACTTAGCTATTCCGATTTTCGGTATTAAGATAACGTTTACTAAACTTTTGAACGACGTTAAATTGTTAGTTGGGTATTACATAAATTACGGATTACATTATGTATAGTCAACAGCATTATTCACGGGTTACTCTAACAAATTGTGGTTGCCAAAAGTGAATTTGTTTTAAAAATTTAAATACAAAAAGTTTCTTATATATACATATGTAGCAGTAAAGAGTAATGACAAATCGGCGTTCACTTCGCTTTTTTGTATACAAACTATGAAATAATACAAGACTAAAGAAAAGCTTACCTATTTACGATTCATTTTACATTTCTAATTAATTAAACTTACTTGGAGTTAAGGTTAGATCCATCGTTCGGGGTAACACATAAATCTATCTATTTAAGGTATTAGTATCTTTGAACTCAAAGGAACATGTGTGTGCGGAGTTGCCTGGTTTCTACACGAATGTCTTAACCGAGCTAAAACGAATGTCTTAATTATAAAAACTGCTAAAGTATTCGGAATTGCATTTATCTTACGGGTCAGCACCCGTATTTCAGATAAAAATCGTACAGATTTTACTTGGTATTTATTTACCTACGTCTTTAATCTCCGAATTTAGCGATAAGGTCAAGCGAAGCAAATTCAACTTTAAAGTCGTTTAACTGTTCCCGGCATCAGAAGATCAAAATCACACATTGGCATAATACACTTGACAATACAACTTAAACTTGTAGATATGTCAGACTTTGGAGTGGTATTCTTTGAGTATTTAGACGGGAGATGTTGTAAACGGGCGACCCCCTCCGGCAAAGTACATTGGCCAGCTGGCCAGCTTCGTTATATAAAACTACTTGAAGTCACATCACCGCCATTTTACATTGATCCGTGTCGCGTGACGTTTCTCCCTAAAAATGGTGAATTGGGCTGTATTGTCCTGTAAAAAACGATCCGGAAGCTCAAATTTGCAGCAAGATCGTGTTTCTTATCATAAGTAAGTATTTTTACTAACCATTAAATGTGTATTGAAGTATAATCGCAATTAAAGAAAAAATCGTTTGCGATACGTAAACGACAGAAAAATGTAAACAATGAATACAGTGGTACGGGGGCATATCGGCTTTAGGGATGTGACAAAGTGACTCAACATTTGAATCATCGTTCAATCATTCATTCAATCACTACAGTTTACAAATAGGCTTCTTGACCCATTTTTAAAGTTTGTCGTGTATAATTAATCAATATCAGATTAACGGAAAAAAATATAAATATATTTTTTCACGAAATTATAACTTAAAATTTAAACTTTCGTTACCGCGCGAAAACGATACTAGCCATGTTAATGCTAAGATTATCTGTAGTGTGACGTCACTCAAACCGAAAACAAACATTTGACATGTCACTTATGTTATGTCAATGACACAGCAAAGCTACATGCCTACATGTCCATGGCGAACTTCACTCGTATAAGATTCGACATGATGATGATGACTTCAATCCCAGTTGGGACGGTGACAAATGTATTGTTACTGCTAAGATGGGTAGTTAGATTTAATTATTGAGTGTAATTTACATAATTGTATGAATACCTATATTTCTAATGAGAGGATTTTAATAAAATATGAATATAATTATATAATAGGTGACTCTTATTACTTGAGCCTGGCAAACCTACCTACTCGGCAACAGAATAGAAGAGGCAATCATAGACTTAAATACATGAGTAACCCGGTTCAATAATATTTTGATATGAAGATAGAACCTACAGATAATTATAAAGTAATTTAGCGCAGATTTTACTGCTAATATGGTTTTCCGAACTAATATTTAATTCAACTGAATTCACATTTTTAATTTTTATTAGTAATAGTATTTTAGACAATCATTCATTGATCAATAAGTCAGTGACTTCATGACTCATTCATTCAGGTGTGTCGCATCACTATTTCTTTCGTATCATGTTCGTATGTGTGCTGCTTGGTTACGTGAAAACTGTTTCTGTGTGCGTGTAGTTACTATTGTGTGCATTTATGTCAAAGTGTGGGTTTATCGCAACAGTCAAAACTGTGTCTGTTGAGTTACTTATCTTGTAGTGGTGTGCTGTACGTGTTTACCTCGTCCCCCGCTAAAATTGGTGAAAAAATTTGTTCGAAGACTTTACGTTATCACACCTCCCGTCTAAATACTCAAAGAGTGGTATTCGATGGCTGAGATTGTGAGGTCGCTGTGATGCCAACGTCTTGCGTGATTACCTGATTCCGTCAAAAGCGATTGATAACCTTTCTGACTTTCTTCGTAAATAATCGTAAAAATGCTCACTTAGATTAAATAAATGAATACCTAGAGATATGTGCTTAAGTTTACCGTAATTACCGTCTGAGTCTACCCCTCTAAGCCATAGTTGCAGATGTTTAAGAATGAACTTTTGACAGTTTAAGGTGCATTTAGACCAAAAGAGCATTCGCTGTTCTATCCCCCGCTCTACGAAATCAACCAATCACGTTTTGTGTAACGATCGAATTTCGTGGAGTGGGGGGAAAGAATAGCGAATGCTCGTTTGGTCTGTATTCACCTTTAGAAATGAGCCTTATATTAATATTATATATTATGACGTTAAGACTATCGGAAAAACGGTTAGGCACGTCCTCATATTAATAAGGATTGATCTGCGACCATATATAGGTAACATGGAGGTCTAACGCCAGCTCAAAAATGCTCCCAATAACAGTTATTCAATTGTGTCAAGAATCTTTGACAAATATTTATAGAATATGTCCAATCAAAACTTTGATGGACCAATCACAACTAATTTTAAATGGCGGTTTAAGTTTTTAAACGGTTTTTATTAACTTCACCGCGTATCAACTGTCGTCGATGCTTCAAATCTTGTGATCGTTTTTTCGACCACTTCTACTGCACCGAAATCAATAAAATTTGGAACTCTTATCAGGTCCCCATGACAATGCAATATTATAATATTTGTATCCTTGTATCCTCAAAGCCTGATGCTGCAGACGTACTGCTTACCTTAAACGAGAGTGTTAGACACATGAAAATGAAAGTATAGCATGTTTGGCATAATCAAATACTATCAGCCTAATCTTGACTTCCAACTCCTCACTCCTGATGCTGCAATACTGCCTACAATAACCGCAAGGTTTATCTTTTGTCAGTATATGATTTTAAAGAAGTTCTTTAGATATTAAGTACAAACATGCGAATTTAATACTAACGTCCAACTCCTCAAATCTGATACTGCCAGCCTGCCTACCTGCAGTGTTACTGCCTGCCACAACGGCTAGGCTTAGCGATATGTAGATTTTGAAGTACTGCATAAGATATTTGGTAGAAACATACAGATTTCAATATCATCATCATCATCATATCAGCAGAAAGACGTTCGCTGGTGAATATAGGCCTCCCCCAAAGATTGCCACAAGGACCGGCCCTGTGCCACCCGCATCTAGCGACCTTCACCAGGTCATGAGTCCATCTTGTGGAGGGCCTACCCACGCTACGCCTTCCGGTACGTGACCGCTACTCGAGTACCTTACTGCCCCAACGGCTATCGGTTCCACGCGCAACGAGCCCCGCCCATTGTCACGTCCTGCGGCCCTCCGGCGGATAGACTGACAGCGTGAGTGGATAGCGTAGGGCGAGCTGTTGGGTCCGGCTGATAGACTAACGTGAGTGGTTCGCGTAGGGCGGGCCGTCGGGCCTGCGGCCCTTCGGCTGATAGAGTGACAGCGTGAGTGGATCGCGTAGGGCGAGCCGTCGGGCCTTCGGCCCTCCAGCGTATAGAGTGACAGCGGGAGTGGTTCGCGTAGGGCGAGCCGTCGGGCCTGCGGCCCTCCAGCTGATAGAGTGACAGCGTGAGTGGATCGCGTAGGGCGAGCCGTCGAGCCTTCGGCCCTCGAGCCAGCTGATAGAGTGACAACGGGAGTGGTTCGCGTAGGGCGGGCGGTCGGGTCTGCGGCCCTCCAGCCGATAGACTGACAGCGTGAGTGGTTAGCGTAGGGCGAGCTGTTGGGTCCGACTGATAGACTAACAGCGTGAGTGGTTCGCGTAGGGCAGGCTGATAGAGTGACAGCGTGAGTGGATCGCGTAGGGTGAGCCATCGGGCCTGCGGCCCTCCAGCTGATAGAGTGACAGCGTGAGTGGATCGCGTAGGGCGAGCCGTCGGGCCTGCGGCCCTCCAGCCGATAGACTGACAGCGTGAGTGGTTAGCGTAGGGCGAGCTATTGGGTCCGACTGATAGACTAACAGCGTGAGTGGTTCGCATAGGACAGGCCGATAGAGTGACAGCGTGAGTGGATCGCGTAGGGTGAGCCATCGAGCCTGCGGCCCTCCGGCTGATAGAGTGACAGCGTGAGTGGATCGCGTAGGGCGAGCCGTCGGGCCTGCGGCCCTCCAGCTGATAGAGTGGCAGCGTGAGTGGATCGCGTAGCGTAGGGCGAGCCGTCGGGCCTTCGGCCCTCCAGCTGATAGAGTGATAGCGTGAGTGGTTCGCGTAGCGTAGGGCGAGTCGTCGGGCCTTCGGCCCTCCAGCTGATAAAGTGACAGCGTGAGTGGATCGCGTAGCGTAGGGTGAGCCGTCGGGCCTTCGGCCCTCCAGCTGATAGAGTGACAGCGTGAGTGGTTCACGTAGCGTAGGGCGAGCCGTCGGGCCTTCGGCCCTCCAGCTGATAAAGTGACAGTGTGAGTGGATCGCGTAGCGTAGGGCGAGCCGTCGGGCCTTCGGCCCTCCAGCTGATAAAGTGACAGCGTGAGTGGATCGCGTAGCGTAGGGCGAGCAGTCGGGCCTTCGGCCCTCCAGCTGATAGAGTGGCAGGCTGGCAGCGTGAGTGGTTCGCGTAAGGCGAGCCGTAGGGCCTGCGGCCCTCCAGCTGATAGTCGACTGACAGTATGAGTTTATATTTTATAGTCTCGAAATTCGACTGGTATAATGTGTACAATAACTATAAAAATTTAAACTTGATTTTCTCAATAAACGAAATTGATTGATATATTCTTTATTGTCGGATCTCTGTTATTTAAGGTATTGTTTGAATAACACACGTCCATTTGAGACACTTCGGGCATTCTAAGCTGACATTTTTTTAGTGTCGGATTTCTAAAAATATCTATTCAGCAGGGATTCCCCTCTCTTCTTTACATGTGTCGTGATATAAAGCGCGAGAGTTAAACGCTAGCATGCATAATTGTATTGTATATTACAAACAACATCTTTGATCTAGAATAAGTAGGTATAGTATCGGCAATTAACTTAACAATTGTACTAAAAACTTTAAAATAAAATAAGTAAAAAAAGTTTTAAGTTAAACAGTTTTTATTGCACCAAAAACTAGAAAATAAAAATTAGTTGTAACTAACCGTAGATGCTACTTTCTGTAGATTAGTCACGTGAAACTTTTATCACTGTAGTCTTCCCAAGCCGGATGCTGAAAACCACGTTTAGCCTCTATGTCAGTGGATTAAGCGTTACTTAATCGGAAACTTTTACCAAACTAAAATAAAAACGTGGGGCGTTATTATAAAGAAACATACAAGTTTAAAAAATGTAATTGTAGCTTTAATTTTGCAATTAATCATCCATATGTTCCAACACTTCTACGGAGGTAGTAAATAACTTTTATCAAGGCCAGAACAAAACTTATTACACTATTGCTGTCTTGATTTCTATGTGTGTTCTTAAATAACTATAGTGACTTAAACACAATTGCGTACGCCCCACGTTTTTATTTCAGTTTGGTAAAAGTTTCAGATTAAGTAACGCTTAATCCACTGACATAGAGGCTAAACGTGGTTTTCAGCATCCGGCTTGGGAAGACTACAGTGATAAAAGTTTCACGTGACTAATCTACAGAAAGTAGCATCTACGGTTAGTTACAACTAATTTTTATTTTCTAGTTTTTGGTGCAATAAAAACCGTTTAACTTAAAACTTTTTTTACTTATTTTTTATAGGTTGACATTGAAATTTATTACCGTGATGCATTGAAGAGGGGGTGACACTTGTCAACTAAAATTCAGGACCCTTTTTGAAAGGCAATTTAGTATGGCGTGCGGCTTCCATGTTTTATTTGTTCGTAGGGTTTGATCTATAACTATCAAAAGTTCATTCTCATAAATCTGCAACTATAATGTAGCCTCTCGCATGATACGAAAAGTAGCTATTTAGCCCAATACATTTTACGCCGGTAACAAAAAATAAAAATACGACCAATCCGATGGCAAGCGGTAATCCGAGCCTATGGACGCTGAGAAACCGTCATATTGATAAGCCTCACACGGCAAGGGATTTCTAGTGTCATCGGCCATTTATTTATTTAAGATTGATGATGGGCAGCAGCATCATCATCATCATAGAACTTTTTTTTTATCCGAATGAATGGAAAGCCGTCTTTAGCAATTCATAACGAGTAATTAAAGCTAAGTATTGTTTGTCCCTTTCGCTCATAAAGACATATTGATAAGACCGAA
The DNA here is from genome assembly GCA_025490895.1 of Thaumatotibia leucotreta. Classification (NCBI taxonomy): domain Eukaryota; kingdom Metazoa; phylum Arthropoda; class Insecta; order Lepidoptera; family Tortricidae; genus Thaumatotibia; species Thaumatotibia leucotreta. The sequence continues at coordinate 13,089 of JALPQI010003931.1, forward strand.
AGACAAACAATACTTAAGCGGCTTGCTAATTTAAGAGACGTTTATGCCCGCCTTCCACTGCGAGCTGAACGGCCTCATTAATGGCTCCGTTTCACGTTCATCGCTGGCCAAATGCTAGTATGCAGTTGATGGCTGTAAGTCACTCCAGCGGTGTAAGTTAAACGGAGCCATTAATGAGTCCGTTTCGCTCGCAGTGGAAGGCGGGCATTATGAATAAGGGGGTTAATATGTATTATACCCAGTAGCGTGTCTCTCTGTGTGTCACTCTTTTTAATAAGTGCGACAAAGACAGTTGCCTTTCTTTTGGGACTGAGCGCGATGGCTTCTTGGCTACGCACCCTGTCATCGAAAAGTATCCGACACTACTTATGCCATGACTTATATTATATAAGTTATATTACAAAAACCGGCCAAGAGCATGTCGGGCCATGCTCAGTGTAGTGTTCCGTAGTTATTCAAACCGCTGGGTCGATTATGTTCGGAGTAGTTTTATTTTAAAGTATTGTAAGCCCATTGTAAGCCCCTATTCACGATTTTTTTACATATTTTTTGGACCTACGGATCAAAAGTTAGAGGGGGGGGACACAATTTTTTTTCTTCTGGAACGATTATCTCCGAAAATATTGACTTTAGAAAAAAAGTTCCTTGAAAGACCCTTATTCTTTTTAAGAGACCTATTCAATGATACCCTACTCACACCTACCTATTACAGAAAATAAAAAATCATCTCCAATTCAACAGTTGGGGAGGTACCCGAAAAAAATATTTTTTTCTAGCTTTCATGGTACAACTTTTTGTTGCCATGATTAATATGTAATTATGAATACCTGAACCAAATTGCAGATTTCTAGTACTAACGGCCACTAAGCTATGCTGCGGATAGACGGACAGACCACTGGCGAAACTATAAGGGTTCCGTTTTTGCCATTTTGGCTACGAAACCCTAAAAACAGCAATGGAATATTGTGCATTACGTCGAGGGTTGGAAATAGAACATTTCTATCGATAGCCGAGTTACCTAGAATACCGAGTTACCGCCCTAAATCTTATTAAATGTAACGTCACACAGCTTAGAAGCCACCCAAGCCGGTATAGTGCCCGGCATTGCCGTCAGTGTCTGACCTATTCCATTCACGCCGAGAGACCTAAGTAACCGGGTAAGAATCTAGATAGATGTTTATTTCAATATTTTAAAATATCTATTGTCTTTTATATCAATATTGACGATTGATAATAGAGACGTAACTAAAGACCGTAGAGCTGGTGACTTCCTCACACAACGCAACAGTATTGCGATACAGCGAGGAAATGCCGCCAGCATCCTCGGTACAGTGCCACAAAGGCCAATCTTAGATATAGGTTAGGTTAAGTAGATTAGTTAGATTTAACCTAAAACGGAATAATAATATAATTTTCTGTTCTGTACTAATTACCACCTTAAGGTGCATTCAGACCCCGTTCTACGAAATCAACCAATCACGTTTTGTGTAACGACGATCGAATTTCGCAGAGTGGGAGGATAGAACAGCGAATGCTCTTTTTTGTCTGAACGCACCTTAAGTAACCGGGTAAGAATCTAGATAGATGTTTATTTCAATATTTTAAAATATCAATCGTTTTTTGTATCAATAATCTAATTACCACTGAATAAAGACGTAACTAAAAACCGAAGAGCTGGCGACTTCCTCGCACAATGCATCAGTATTGCGATACAGCGAGGAAATGCCGCCAGCATCCTCGGTACAGTGCCACAAAGGCCAATCTTAGATATAGGTTAGGTTAAGTAGATTAGTTAGATTTAACCTAAAACGGAATAATAATATAATTTTCTGTTCTGTGCTAATTACCACCTTAAGGTGCATTCAGACCCCGTTCTACGAAATCAACCAATCACGTTTTGTGTAACGACGATCGAATTTCGCAGAGTGGGAGGATAGAACAGCGAATGCTCTTTTTTGTCTGAACGCACCTTAAGTAACCGGGTAAGTATCTAGATAGATGTTTCTTTCAATATTTTAAAATATCTATCGTCTTTTGTATCAATATTCTAATTACCACGGAATAATAATATAATTTTCTGTTCTGTGCTAATTACCACCACCATATGTGTTAGTTTTTGTAATTTCTGCGAAATCGCGCTCAGGCCTGCTACCGCGAACACCGAAATTCGTAAATTTCGGGGATTTGTTTTGTCTCTTCAACGAAGGCGCCATTTGAGTGACAGAGTCATTTTCTTCTCTTCGAAAGAGCGTAGCATTTACAGTAAATAATATTTGTCATGAAATGAGAGTTCTTTAAAAAATAAATACGATAAGCATTTGGTAAAAGGGCCGATCACAGATGTCATATATACCAAACATCAAGCAAACGTATCTGCTTAGCGTGTCAAATGAACTCAGTGAAATCCACTGAGTTGTCCGTCTTTAATCGCAGCTTGCAGCTTTCGGGCGTCAAATTTTGTAGGTTGAAGTGAACAAAAACATTGATAATGCCTCCTTAAGTAATATTAATTGCAACAACACAAAAAAATATGAATACTCAAGAGCCTGAGACATTTAAAATCATAGGCAAGTAACAACTTCAGTACAAAATCTGACACGCTCGGCCGCCATACAAATGAATGAACTTGTTTCTTCTATCCAAATCTAATTCTGTGGGGCCGATTCTCTATGCAAACACGGCTACGCTCTTTACGAATGACATTATAAAAATAATTAGATATTATAAATTTCAGTTTGTGTGGAACAGCAGTTATTTGTTATACAAGGGTGCAAAGTTGTATGAAAATTGTAATTTACTTGCGAGTATGACAATGAAACACGAGCAAAGCGAGTGGTTCTAAAATAGAATCCTGAGCGTAGCAAGTGTTTTAACATACGAGATCTAAAATACCTTTGCACGGGTAACACAAAACTTTTCTCTTCACTATAGCGAGGAAACGGGCAATCTGGCATCTCGGCTACGCAGCCTACGCCATTAGAGTGCCAGAGAAAAATCTTCGAAATTTACGAATTTCCGTGTTCGCTATAGCAGGCCTGAAATGCGTAGGTATATTATGTAATATAATAATGATGTACAATTAAGCTTTCGTCGGAGTAACAGTTATAATTACTTCAAATGCATTACAAGTATTATCCAAGTGAATCTACTATTAAATATTGTATCGTTAAACAAACGATTTTAGGGTCTAATCACGCGTTTTCAGGAAATACCTTAGAAATCCTAGAACAACAAGGTTTCCAAGGATAACATAATGTATAGTGATAATACTAATAATGATAACCTCTATCTAGTTATTCGATATTATTGCATTATATTATATTTGAAGGCTCCACGGAAAGAACATGGCTAGTCAATTCAAATTATAGAAGGAAAAACCACCTTACTTTTAACAGAATGAGGTGTGAATTTGACCTGATTTTTTTAAGCATTGGACATGTTTTTTCCGTGGACCCTTCATGTTATGATTATTATTTTATTTAATTATTTGACTTAATAATTAAAAAAATTACAATATCGTCCCACAAAACTGTTACAACAGTTTGACTGTGGGAGCGGCGTCTCTTAATTAATTGTTTTGATTACTTAGTATGTTCAATGGGGTATCGAACTATTTAGCCACTTTGACTGTTACGATATTATTTAATATTGACTGTTAGGCAGGAATTTTAAGGAAAACGCACAAACAATTCCCTGCCAAAACAAGCAACAAAAAATCCAATAAACACCCAAAAATACTACCATTTCTAAATTTGTTGTAGTGGCCGAAATGATGTAGCCAACGAATAGACTTGAATCTAAAATCGGGGACCGGAATCGATATTTTACAAAAACCTCAAAATAGCATAAAATGTTTTATATTGTTTATGTCCACTCAGCTGCAGAGAAAAGTAGTCCCCCTTGCATACAAATTTGTATGCATGGGGGTCTACTTTTCTCTGCAGCTGACTGTACTACTCAATATTTTATGTAATTTATAACGTCATATTTTTAAATTACTTCATTAATATTTCCTTCGGCTACCGCGAGGATTTCACATGAAATAAAACTATGAAAACGGATAAACTTGCTTATATTAACTAATTTTAACTTCATTCCGGACGTTTCGAACACTTTACAGGGTTCGTGGTCTGCGGATGACTGTCTAAAATTATTACATTCCCAAACTTGTTAAGAATGAAACTTATTTAGCTACCTCTTGTAACCCTGTATTGTTTTTCTCTCCATCTACAACAACAAAAAACATGGTACATAACATAAATACAAAAACAGGTCATAGAAGCCTGAGCCTTCTTACCCCATCCTGTAACGACGCAACCATAATTAGACGTGCTCATACAAAGTGAATTGCAAAAACAAGCTAGCCAAGCAATTTACCCTTACTGGGCTCTGGAGTTAAAAATAGACAGGAAAGATAGAAAATAAAAAACGACTAAGACGGGCCGGGAACCGGTAGGCAGATGGCTATGTGCGCTGCATCTTTTTGCTTTCTGGATGGGAACATTCCAGAGCCTCTATGTAAAGATCATTAGCCAAGGAGATAATTAGAAATTGATAATTTATTTTCATATATTTTCAGGCCCATAGCTTACAAACTAACATAATTATACTTAGGTACCTAGAAATTATTGATTTTGTCAAACTTATTTTGGCGGCACACAAATCTTTGCCTGTTGTGTACCTCTATAAATAATCGTCGTTTGTTTTTAACCATGTTTTCGTTTTTGTTAAGGTGTGCAATAAAGAGTATTCTATTCTATTCTATTCTTTGTAGCATGGCCTGAAGGCTAGCTTCGAAAAACGTAAAATTCGAATATCTGTTATGCCCGCCTTTCACTGCGAGCCGAACGCACTCATTAATGTCTCGGCTTAACTTACACCGCTGGTGTGACTTACAGCCGTCAACTGCATACTAGGAAAGCGATGAACGTGAAACGGAGCCATTAATGAGTCCGTTCCGCTCGCAGTGGAGGGCGGGCATAAGCCTACCCCGAGCCACGATCGACGTGCCTCACTGTCACACTTACGTACGTATTCACTATTGCGAGAGAGAGGCACGTCAGTCGTGGTTCACGGTAGGTGCTCTGTGCCTGTCACGTCAGTGAAGCCTTCGTTGTACTGAACAGTACAGAAGCTCGATATTTACGAGTGGCCTACTACCGCAAAAATCGAAATTAGGAAATTTCGAGGATTTTTCCCTGTTACTCAAACTAAGGCGTCATTGGAGTGAGAGAGACAAATCCTCGAAATTTACGAATTGCGTTTTTCGCGGCTGATCCGGCGTAGGATTTGACATATTACCCCGATACCGCTGACACACCACACCTTTTGGCCAAAAGTCTACTGTGTTCGCTATATTCTCATGCAGATGGGTAGGTACGCGTGTCACAAAAGAGTTGAAGTACACGTAATTGCCCGATGTTTCAAAATATTGATATTTTAAATTAAATTTGATAGCACCATTTTCTCGTAGTATATCGCCGCTGATATTGCTGGTAAGTTGAGCACTTGAGCAAGGAAGCTGCCGGCACATCGGTCACCGTCACTTCAAAGATTTTTTAATGTGGAACCGATGGTGCGATGTTCTCTGCAACACTAAGTAATAGAGAATAGTAAAAAAAACATAGCTTCAATAAAGCCAAGTACCTACGTGATGTCCAAACACGATGTAAAAAATACTTGCTCTAACTTGAGTAGCTACTTAACAGACAATAGTCTCTGCTCGTAAACTTACTATGTTACATTTGAAATAAAACTATGAAAACGGATAAACTCGCGTATATTAACTAATTTTAACTTAATTCCGACGTTTCGAACACTTTACAGGGGTCGTGGTCTGCGGATGACTGACAAAAAAAAATATATTACATTATTTATTGACACACAAAAATTCCAATAAAAAAATAGCGAAAAGTAAAACGTAATAATAAAAATTAATAGGAATTTCCTGAAAACCAATACAAGAACAATTATTTCTACTCTTCGACTTTAATGTGAACGCAAATTTAGATTAAAATTGGGCATTCATGCATTGTACTCGTCTAGTAAACTACAATAATATGATTGTTACCAAGTAGGTACCTAAATGATAAAAACGAGCGCTGCAACTGCGCATTTCCCTTAAAAGACATCAACGCGTTACATTTCGTTTCGAATAACTTTTTATTGACACAAATCATGATATACATAATCCTAATACACATGTTGCAATCACAAAATCCTAGCACGCAGACGCTATCGTTCCCATCGCATGGAGGCATTCTGCAGCGCCCAGCCCAGTTTTGCTAATCAAGTTATTCTTCATTCTGCGTGCGCGCTGATACGATCGGTGCAACAATAAAACCACGCCGTAGGTTGTGGTTGTAATAGTATAAATTAATTGTATTGTGGGTAAAAACATTTATTATAGCAACTATATAGTAAGAGGGTTATGTTATGACTGTAGTTTTTTATTACAAATGGCCATATTATTATGACACTCGGGCGTTTATGTTTCAGTAATTTCCCAAGTTTCAGAAAAGGTTAGGATAACTTTAAAAAAAACCGGCCAAGAGCATGTCGGGCCATAGAGTTCCGTAGTTATTCAAAAACGGCTGAGCCGATTATGTTCGAAATAATTTTATTTTAAAGTATTCTACCTACGGTTCAAAAGTTTTTTTTTTCTTCTGGAGCGATTATCTGCGAAAATATGGACTTTAGAAAAAAAACTTTCTTTTAAGACCCTTATTCTTTTTAAGAGACCTTTCCAATAATACCCCACACTATAGGATTACAGTAAATAAAAAAAATCATCCCCACGTCACCAGTTGAGTAGGTAGGTATAGGTACCCGAAAAAAAATCTTTTTTATTAGAGTTTACCTATTGTACCACTTTGTTGGCATGATCAATATGTATACCTGTATTAAATTGCAGATATCTATGCTTTACAGAGCTATGCTGCGGACAGACGGACAGACTGACATGGCGAAACTATAAGGGTTCAGTTTTTGCCATTTTGTCTACGGAACCCTAAAAACTGTTCTCTACCCGAGTTGAGGTGCTATTAATAGATGGTCCTCTTATCCTTAATTCGTAGTAGCTAACTGCGTGAATTCTGATAAATAAAAAATAGACAATATTTATTAAATTTTTATAGACTATCATAAACATAATACGGCTCTACAGAACTTTTAAGATATACTAATAACAAAATGGATCAAGTCATGAAATTTACTTAATAGGTTCTGAAAACTCAAGTTTCACCTGCAGCCCTAAACCAGTACCCGTGGGCAGCGCGGGCGCATCCACATTAGCCCTCGGCAAACATGTAAAATGCAAACAAAGCAAAAGCCATTAACACACACACGTAACCTAACAAGGACTGCAAAATTCATTATTCTCCGTCCGTACCAACGGGCATAATAAATCAACCTAGCTTACTAGATAAGGTTCTATTTAGAGGGGTGCTTGCAGACCGGTTCCCGGCTGCGAGGGTATATAAGCGAGGGCTGGACGTCCAGAGCCCATTCCCGGACAGCTCCCTGAAGAGACACCATGTGGAGGCTGTGCTTGTTGGCTCTGATCGCGACTGCTTCGGCGCAGATCCCCTCACTAGGATGGTGCCCCGATTACCAAGTAAGTGCACATGCTATTACTTTAGGTGGAATTATTTTGAACATTTATCCGAGCGTTTCAACCGGCCTTATCTCACACGAATCCCGTGAGAGATGCAAGAACTTTTGGATATATTGGTAGACGTAGTTGACAACTACCAAGATATCCAAAAAATATATGAGATACCCTCGGAAATAGGGTAATAATGTTGCCACCGAAGTCACGGCGGTTGAAACGCTCGGAGAAATGCCCTTTTATCGTTTTTAAAGGATGTTTCTAATGATCGAATTGTAGAAGTGTCGCGTAGTTGGAGATTAATTATATAATTGTTGAATAAATAAATCGGTATGTAGATGCATATTAACAAGGCGTTAATACATTAGTGGTTAGGATATAAAAAGTAGTGATAGTAAAGATGACGATTTCCATTGTAAAAATCGGGAGAATCTAAAGAAGTGCTCTTGGTAGCTACTCCAATAATTTAATATATGGTGAGGACTACTTGGGTAAAATATGTACACCTGGCCCGAATATAAACTAGGTGTCGGTAATTTAAGTTTTCAGTCCCGATTTCTCGTAAGCAATGTAGTCTTGTAGTCATTTTAAAATGTTGCACCCAAATTGTCAAAGCACTGTAAAAAATTCAGTATGTTTTAAATACTTCATCTTTTCTTCATTTTATGAAATTCACATGTGCCTTAAGTTCTAAAGACGTATATAGTTTCGTGTATGACAAGGTACACTTCTCTTCACCTCACGTGAGCACTACCTATTTGGAATGACGTCCAATCATAACATTTAACCATCACTTTTTTCGCGACATTTTACTGATCATTTGCGTTTAATGTACCTAACACCTAACCAGCATCATTGTTTATGATGCAAGTGTGTCAAAATAAGAGCGGTTTCTAAAACTCAGGCAGCTCCTGAGGACGTACCTATAGCCAACATTCACCCCTTATCCTCAATTGCCATGAATTGTTGTTTCATAAAATTTGAATAGTGTCAAGTATCCCATTGATTTACATTTACGAATCTCCTCTGAAGAATAGATGATATTATAACCCCGTAATATGTTTCTAGAAATATTTACCTATATTCTTAACGCGATGGGCCATATATTCACTTTAGCTTAAATTGGCGAATTAAAAAAATCTGGCATCCTACGCCGTCGTATAAAGCAAAACATTATGCCTTTAAAAAACAAAAAGAGGTTCGAAAAATATGAGCCTCGAAATGTGTATTGCCATTTTAAGGGTTTTAAAATAAAATTATTTGATACACATCGCTCATATTTCATGTCGATGATTGTTCATATTCTACCTCATATTTGAGTAACATTTTAAGATCTTCAATTTAGTACCTTTGAACCTCAGAAGAGCTTACGAGAGTTTCAGAGGCTTTATGTTTTATTGTTCCTTACCTTACCTTTATCCAACCTTGACTCATCATTACAGTACTTATATAACCTGCGCAGGAGCACTGGCCACGGACAGCGACCGGTCCTCGGTCACTGCACCGGGGTGGGCTTTCAATTTCATGCACTTTCGATTTCATTACTAAATGCGTGAGAGCAAGCTTTGGCTTGGGGTGGTTAATATAATATGTCACTAATGTATTTACGTAACTGCTTTTTATTTTGGTTCTTCTTATGGAATTAAGGTGGTTATATTATCCTTTCCTTTTGTTTTAATCTTGTCCACTTGGTTGGTACCTAAATCTATGTAACGATTTAATTGCTTAGTTTTGTTAGATAGGGAACCTATGTAGATGTATCGTTAGTTATTTTATCCCAAAAAAACCTTAACTTTAGTTTCTGCTACCCAAAATACCAGAACCTAAATCTACCAATCACCCACTAGATATAAGATAAAAGCGCTTGTGGCCTAGCGGTAAAACGCACGGCTGCTACGCAGCGGTCGTGAGTTCGATCCCCGGCTCGTACCAATGAGTTTTTCAAAAACTTATGTACGAAATATCATTTGATATTCACAAGTGCTTTGCGGTGAAGGAAGACACCGTGAGGAAATGCGTGCATGCACCTGCGAAGAAATTCAAGGGTGTATGTGAAGTCCCCAACAAGTACTAGGCCAGCGTTGGGACCACGCAAAATAGGCACGTTTGATGTCGAGTTGCGGAAAAATGGCCAGAATACAACAACAACCCACTAGATATTTAAACTAAAAATAATTCCACCTGGATGTCGATGTGACTATGACATATCTTTATTCACACGTAGATAAAGTTCACTACCTCTAGATTAATAGATCGATATTGTGGAAAGACGACATAAGAATTAAAGAAATTCAGGATCTGTTTCCGCAGACAAACAAATAAACCGGACACCTTGTTCCATTACTGCTCTCAGATCTGTCTCTCAGATAAAAGTTGGATATCTTATGTTTGACAGCAACTCTTATGCCCCGGCCACGACATTGGTCTGTTACGCCGGTGGCATGATAAAAAACTACAAATATGATTTTAGACACGTTAGAAGCGTTTTCAGCAGGCTGAAATGCGTTTTCAGGCCGTTTCAGAAGGTCCTCTTTCACATACTACAAAATCAAATATTCACCCCAGATACCGTCGTTTTCAGGCGCCTGAAACATGTTTTCAGGCCGTTTCAGGATACCCTCTATCCGATGGCGCAATAACCTGAAAACCCGTTTTCAGGCATTTTCAGGACCCCTTTTGGGCCTCTCAAGTACAAATCGGTATATAGCTAAATTTCCCATAGGAGTGAAAGAGAAAGCACTATTAGATAGAGACAGCACGAAAGAATGTTCTGGAAAGATGTGAACGAGACAGCTATAGAGAGAACATTCTGGACGGGTGTGAAAGAGAAACCTGTAGAAAGAGACAGCGATACTCTAGAATGTTCGCGCACCTAACTCGGGAACTTTCTAGAGTCGAATCTTCTCGTACTTTGTAGATTTGAGTGGCTGGTATAAATACACAGCATGGCCCGGCCAAAGAGGTAGTTTCAAGTGAGACAGCGAAGAGATAACATCAAGAGCTAAGACTGCGATTCTATCGGCGAGTTTGAGAGTGTAAAAGTGTACCAGTTTGAAGTGTTAAGTGTGTGACTAATAGTGTTTTAGTAAAGTGTTTGTTCTTTTAATTAGTAATTAAAGTATCAGTTTTACTTAGTGGCTTATTTATACATTTTCTATAGAAAACCCACCCCACGAACGTAACATTTGGTGTCAGAAGTGGGATAGAAAATGGGTATAACGCCACGTGACAACGAGACCGAGCCAAAAGGAGTTGTGACCCGGAGCCAAACTGCACGTGAGGAACCTGCAGCGCAGGAGGATATTGCAGTACGTGAAGAGCCTCCAGCATGTGAGGATACTGCATCTAAGCCCGGTCCGTCTGGTTTGCAGGCTAAGAGTACTCAAGACGTAGACCTCAGAACTATTCTGATTCTCCTGAAGGAGCAGTCGCGGAAACAAGAAGAACAGTCGCGGAAACAAGAAGAACAGTCGAAATTGATTCTTCAAGAGTTGCACAAGGCTGCTACTGAATGGAAGCAAGAAACGTACGAAGTCCAAGGGAAGCTCAGTGACATGGAGAACAAGATTCATGTTGTAGAGGAAGCGGTTGAGCGTCGCCTCCAGAAGCTTGAATTAAAAGTAGCTAATGGCATCAGTACCTGCGCACCCGAGATATCTGTGCCGGGAGGTGGAAAATTTAAGGCACCTCCTTTTGATGGAACATCTTCGTGGGCGGCGTACAAGCTACAGTTTGAGTCCGTGTCCAAAGCAAACGGTTGGAGTAAGGAGCAAGCGATGACGGCTCTGACGCTGGCACTTCGTGACGAGGCTCTTACAATTCTAGAAGCTCTTGGAAAAGAGCAAACTTACGACCGGCTTCTAGAAGCATTAGAAGCCCGTTACGGAGACAGTCATCTGGAACATGTCTACCGAGCTCAGCTGAAAGACAGAACGCAGGGACGTAATGAGACATTGCAACAATGGGCCCTGGAAATTGAAAAGCTGGTCAGAAAGGCATACCAACGTTCAGCTGACTCTTTGATAAAAACCATGCTGGTGCAGGCATTTGTTGATGGGATCCGAGATTTGGAAGTAAGGGCGGCAGTACGACTAGGGCACCACGAAAGCCTTAAGGATGCCGTAGCTCATGCCCTAGAAGTTGAAGCTGTACGCCAAGATTCATCAGGATCGTATAAGCTACGTGAGATTTCTGCCAGGGAGCCGATTGCACCTCATCGGGAGTTTGGGCCACGATGTTACCATTGTGGAGAACGTGGCCATATACAAACTAGTTGCCCGAAAAGAAAGATTGCACCTCATCGGAAGTTTGGGCCACGATGTTACCATTGTGGAGAACGTGGCCATATACAAACTAGTTGCCCGAAAAGAAGCATTGCACCTCATCGGAAGTTTGGGCCACGATGTTACCATTGTGGAGAACTTGGCCATATACAAACTAGTTGCCCGAAAAGAAGCAGCAGGAGAGAACGAGATGAATCCCCTGTGACCAGGAATAAGGGCTCTGTACGACCAGAGCCGCAGCAGGGAAACGAGTAAGAGCCAGGACTAAGGGACGAGTGCTGGCTGGAGGTCGAAATGTCCCAGTAGTTATCTCACAAGCCAACGACGGGAATAGTCTGGTCGTCAAGGGAGAAATTGGTGGAATACCATGTAACCTTACTATCGACACCGGAGCTTCTCGGACGGTGATTAATCATTGGCTTCTGAAACACCTGACTCGAGGTCATGTAGTCCAGTCGACGCATCTACAGCTGCTTACAGCCACTGGCCAGTATATTCCCATCAAGGGAAAGACAGGAGTGGATTTAAGAATTGGCAAGCACATTTATCGGCACAAAGTGATTGTTGCCGACATAATTGATGACTGTATTATTGGACTAGATTTTATGAGGTGCCATGGTTATAAAATTGACATGGAAGTTGGAGTCCTGAAAACTAGATTTGATGAGGTTCCAATGGAAGGAAGAATTAGTGGGAATGTTTACTGCTCTAGAAGACCTGTTCTCCTACCAAAGGCACAGGTTCGAGTCCCAGTGCGTTTACCAGGAACAGCAAGTCAGGGAGGGCGTCGATGTGTAGTTGTGGAAAAAGTATCCAACGGTAAACCATGGATGGCAGCTCGTACAGTGGTTTCGAAGATCAATGACGTTACGTATCGGATACGGAGGAATTTACGAAGTCCATGCAAGATTGTTCACGTTGACCGGCTCGCCAAATACCACGGAAATAATGATGCTCGGGACGAGCATGTCTTAGGAGGGGGTAGTGTTACGCCGGTGGCATGATAAAAAACTACAAATATGATTTTAGACACGTTAGAAGCGTTTTCAGCAGGCTGAAATGCGTTTTCAGGCCGTTTCAGAAGGTCCTCTTTCACATACTACAAAATCAAATATTCACCCCAGATACCGTCGTTTTCAGGCGCCTGAAACATGTTTTCAGGCCGTTTCAGGATACCCTCTATCCGATGGCGCACTAACCTGAAACCCCGTTTTCAGGCATTTTCAGGACCCCTTTTGGGCCTCTCAAGTACAAATCGGTATATAGCTAAATTTCCCATAGGAGTGAAAGAGAAAGCACTATTAGATAGAGACAGCACGAAAGAATGTTCTGGAAAGATGTGAACGAGACAGCTATAGAGAGAACATTCTGGACGGGTGTGAAAGAGAAACCTGTAGAAAGAGACAGCGATACTCTAGAATGTTCGCGCACCTAACTCGGGAACTTTCTAGAGTCGAATCTTCTCGTACTTTGTAGATTTGAGTGGCTGGTATAAATACACAGCATGGCCCGGCCAAAGAGGTAGTTTCAAGTGAGACAGCGAAGAGATAACATCAAGAGCTAAGACTGCGATTCTATCGGCGAGTTTGAGAGTGTAAAAGTGTACCAGTTTGAAGTGTTAAGTGTGTGACTAATAGTGTTTTAGTAAAGTGTTTGTTCTTTTAATTAGTAATTAAAGTATCAGTTTTACTTAGTGGCTTATTTATACATTTTCTATAGAAAACCCACCCCACGAACGTAACAGGTCTAAGGCGACCAGCGGCGAGCGAATCCATGAGTGGGAGCGGGATACCGATATAGGTACGAGAGGGAGCACCATACGTTTTCCGCTAAGCCGGTCGCGGTCGCCTTAGACCGATGTCGTGGCCGCGGCGTTAGCCTTCTCGCGGCTTCCTCTGTTTCAATAAAATCGAAAAGAGACTGGTAGCCACAAGAATTATTTAACGCCCCTTGTTGTTGTTAATTATTTACTATTGGTGTTTTGGGCTTAAAGCACAATGATTGGTGCGACAGTACCTATGTAGCCGCGAGTTAGACTTCCCGTCGCTTACTAACCTTGAGCGACATATTATCGCACCAATCATGTGCTACAGTTACGATCCATTGCACACACAAGATATGCTAAGGCCGCTGGTCCCTATAGCTCCTAAACCCTCCACTCTCAACAGCCCATGGCCAACTTCAACATGAACCGGTTCCTGGGCACCTGGTACGAGGCGGAGCGCTACTTCACAGTCAGCGAGCTGGGCAGCCGCTGCGTTACTACGAAATATGAGCAGACTCCTGAGGGCAGGATCCTGGTGTCCAACGAAATTACGAACTCACTGTAAGTATTTTGGGGTAGGGAAAATTGCATCCAGCTACTATGACGACCCTCATTAGTCATAATTCATAATATGATTTGATACGGGGGACTAATATGATGTCTAAATGCGAATCAGTTTGGGTTCATCTTATCAGTTTTTGACAGTTATTCTACGGAAATTGCTAAATAGAATCGCATTAGGGCTCGTTCAGAAATCATGTGATCGATTTGAGGAGGGGGTCAGCGTAATATGAGCAATGATCATAATATGGGTTGGCTTACGTTCACCGAATATCACCAAAATCGCCAAAATATGATCACATGATTTTTGAACGAGCCCTTAGTCTGGTTCAAAATTGCATGGACAGTTTATGAATGAATTCATTCATAAATCGTCCATGCAATTCTGAACGCCACTGTACCTATTTACTCGACTGCTCCCAGCAAAGGCAATGTATTCGGTAATGACGAGCATAATGTGTTGTATGAGTCGCATCTTTTATAAAAATAGCTTAAATAAAATAATATTTAATTTTGATCGCCATAATTGTTTTCTTTATTTACGTTTACCAATTCCTTCTTCGTCCAATTCATCATCTTCTGTTTCAATCAGAACGGGAATGAAACGCGTGATGGACGGGCACTTACAAATGATCGGGCGAGAAGGAGAAGGCCGCATCATCGTCAAGTATTCTTCACTGCCCGTGCCCTTCGACAACGAGTTCAGTATCCTAGACACTGACTACGACAACTACGCTGTCATGTGGTCTTGCAGCGGCATTGGGCCTGTGCATACGCGTAAGTATCTACTAATCTAGTAACTGGAGTTCGAGGCCAAAGAATCTACGAAAATATTGCCACAACAATGAAATGTTCTTACAATAGTAAATCCATATTTTCTAAAAACAGACGTTGAGATATGTTAATTTGTCTTCTTCATCAGTTATCCTCCTGTGTCCTGGGTAAAAATCGAGTACACTCCCATAAAAGCCGAGAGGCCTTTATAACACCATATTAAAACTGCTTAGTAATAGTATAGTATAGTACTAATACTGCTTAGTAATTTAACCATACCTACTGTCTTAACAAATATGGCACGCTGTCGTATGTGTTCACTGGTAATTCAAATTCTTTTTAAAATAGGCTTTGAAATGTTGGCTCTTATCATTTTAAGTTCTTTACAAGAAAATTTTGTCATATCAATGTTAGTTAAGAGAAAAGAAAAGTTTTTAGGTATTTACGTGTTTTTAAGAAAATCCTAGTTGTGACAGCCATATTAAACAAAAAGGCGTACAAACATTACACAGGTATATAATGTTTTTATTAGGAATTATTTTAAATAAATAAATAAAATAACAAAAAGGTTGTGGAAACCTGAAAACTTAATTTGACAATGACATAAGAGACTTTGACGGATTTGACAATAACGCATCTGTCGTAGTTTCGTTGGCCTCGAACTCCAATTACTAGATTAGACTGAGTACGCGTAAGTGAAGTTACCGCATTATCGTGAAGTATCCTACTGGCAGCCGCCTGGCGCCTGCCGTTTGATGACTCAGCAACCTGGATACTGACTAGGACAAATATAGCATGTGGTCGTGCAGTTGCATTGGTCCTGTGAATACGCGTAAGCACCCACATTTGAGGTCCTGTAAATTTCAACCGTGTCTTTGTCACTTGTTCATAACGGAATCATTGAAATGATTTGTCTCTTATTTCTCGACATTTTGGAATATTAGAATGCCATAAAAGCTTTAAGTATAGGCAATCAACTCCAAATAGCAAGCGTTACGTAATGTCTTAATTGATGACTAACTAATACAATGTAAAAGATACCTTTATTATTTAGGTCCCATTCCCGTCAGCTTCGGCACAAGCGCCAAGATCGCGCCGGAGCAGCGGGGTCTCATCTTACAATTTCTGGCACGTTACCGAGGTGGATATTACTGAAGGCATTAACAGTTTATGAACAACTAATTGTCTATTTTACAATAAGCTTTGGCTGTAATATTTTGAGCATTCGCGAAGATATATAAACATATAATACCATTAAATTTCTTTTTAAAAGCTTCATCAGCAGGTATTTATAGTCGGTTAGAAATTGAACTGACTGAAAATCATGAGAGGATTTTAACCTTTGCGACTAACGTCCAAAACTTTTTTCTGCCTAATACCGTGTGTTACATCACTCCTACTTAAAGTGTATGTAACTACACATTTTCCATAAACTGTTAATGTTTCTACCACCTCGCGCATGGTAAAAAGCCAGGTCCTCCGCGTCAACCAGACTGACTGAGTTTAAATTTCCAGAAAACGCTTGGGTGCTAACCCGAGACCGGCTCGCCAACATGCAGATCATGCAGATGGCGTACGGAGTGCTAGACCGCTTCAAGATCTCCAGAGCTTTCTTCCTGAAGACCAACCAGGCTGACTGCAACGTCTTGCCTGACCCTGCTGCTGACCCTATTGCAGCCAAATCTAATGTGGCTAGTGTGGATGCTGTTGCTAAGAACGCTGTGCCTGAGGTAGTGGAGAAAGTTGAGCATAATGTCGAGGTAAGTTCAGTTTTCGTCGCAATAACTATTGTGTTTTCCCGTGTGTTCGTGGGGGGACAGAAGAATCAAACGGATTACGATGTGTTTTTGTGTTTATATTTTTCCATTTGTGCATTTTTCTTTGTTTCTGCAATAAAGTTTAAATAAATAAATATATTAGGGCAGAGCAATCAAACCGACTATAATAACTTGCCTGAACCTACTTTCTATCCATTGCAGCTTTCTGCAGCAGTCTTTGCTGGCGTTACTATCATTTCCCGAAAAAAACACTTTCACATGTTACAAAATCGAAGAATTAAAAAAGTTGAAGAACGAAAAACGAAAGTTAATATGTATAATTTTTTTCTTCCACAGAAAAAGGTTGATCCCGAAGTAAAATTAGACGGCCCACAAGAAAAACAAATACCTCTAGCAAAACTCGAAGAAGAAAAGAAGCCCTTGCAAGTTCCTGAACTGATCATGTCCGAGTCTGCGGAGAAATTAGACCTGAAGCTGGAGAAACTCGGAGAACCAGTCAAAGACCTGAAACCCGAACTCCCTGAAATTCCGAAGGACAAAGAAGAGAAAGGGCCCCAATAAGTCATTTCCTATAAATTGATAGTTCTGAACATAGTGATAGATGCGTGTGAGGCTTAGTAGTAACAGGAAATTATGGGCTACTGTACCAAATAAGTCATAAAACCAGGGAGAGAGTAATTCTGACCGGCCAATTCTCAGCTTAGACCCCAGAAACATAATTCAGTTGCTTTCTTAACACCTTTTGTTTCAAGCATATTATGCTCGAATTTCTCTTTGAAATCTTGATAAGTTTGTTGATAAAAGCAACTGAAGCAGTTTTCTTCTGGTATAGTTCCTTGGGCGAGGATTGTGTCTTAGAATCATGGTTTGTTTGATCGCTGAACTGTGAATCAGTTAGTTAACAACATAGTCATTAAAATTGTAATAAGGAATTTTGAAAGTCAACGCTAAAATTAAAAATGAAATGAAATTGGATTGTTTTATTTCTAATTCGCATGATAATTAAGCCTAGCCAGTAAACTCCATACTAATACACAAAAAGAAATAAATACTTAAAGAATACATACTCAAGCACAATCAGTTACAACCTACATAGTCTATTAATCAGTTAATTAAAAAAAACGACTTCAACTGATTTCTCGAGGATTTCTCCAATGTCCCATCATCAGAACCCGACTTAATATCTAGAGGTTATACCCGTTTAGTTAAAAAAAAAATTAAAATCGGTTCATGATTCTTGGACATATCGAGTAATAAGTATGCATACTTACAAAAAAAACTGTCGAATTGAGAACCAAGTCCTTTTTCGAAGTCTGTTAAAAAATTAAGTACCTAAGTAAGGCTCGATTTCGGTAAATTTTTATTGGAAGAATAACGTCTCTCGGATAGCAATGTCAAAACTCTATAGTAATTTAACACTAGTATCTGAGAGTAAACCTTATTCCTTGAATAAAACAGGCGCGGATCCAGGGGGGGCAATGGGGGCACTTACCCCCCCTTGACACTGGAATTCGGTATGCCTGGGTGCTGTTTTAAGTATAAAATACTATCATATCATAGGGAAGTGCCCCCCTCTCGCCCCTGAACGAAGTCTTGGATCCGCGCCTGGAATAAAAGTTTGGTGAAATCGAGCTTAAGTCTTGTAAGTATAATATTATTCCTATATATATATTATATATATTATTCCTTGCCAAACGTCGGCAAGCCAGCGGGCGGAGGCATAGGTGTGCATGTAGATTGGGCATTAGAAGATTTAGAAGATATGATTCGCTTTAAAAAGGCGTTTCTAACCTAATAGTTGCAATAATCCGACATCAACTCTGTTTTTTATTATTATAGCTCACTATTATAATGCCAATATACGCTCATTGCCACCGTATCGTATGACAACACCGCCACAAGTCTACGTCATGCCAAAAGCATGACGTAGCATGAAGCATGTCTTTAAAGAAATTCAACCTTAGTACATTAAACATAAAGTTCTGATACCTCGTGTCATTGGCAGATAGATCGGGTCTAGTTACTGAACAGGCATTGTGCTGCGAAAATGTATCTTAATTTCGTATACACAGAGTCTTCTGTTGAAATGAAAATAGCAGAGGGACAGTTAGGTTAAATTGGAGATGTATGCGACATTTCGTGTTAAACAAATACGTGTCTTAGGAGAAACGGAGAACTCTGCTTTTGGCAAAAGTAATGATTGTCGTTATATTGCTGGTGTTTTTTTTAAATCTGTTGATTGAAAATGAACCTTACTGTGGTAAGGATAAAGTCCATATCGTTTTCTAAATGTAATTGAAAAAATGGCAAAAGGAACGGGTCTGGTTATATTGGTCGGGCTGTTACTGAGCACCCACTCCCGGCCGCTATCCCACTACTGCCCGATACGGGGACTTTTGGCTGCTGGGTTTCCCCCCTGGCCCGGTTCGCCCCTCCTTAGTGAACCTGCACCTCCCAGACTCCTCCGGGAGGTCCATATTAATACCAGGCTTAGTGTGGACGTCCAGTCAACATGGGCCACTCAGCACCAGGACTCCCGACCTCAAACCATCCTCCGGCCCCGACCTCCGAGTAGCCGGATTACAGGAGACGCCACGCTCCCAGTCGAGTATACCCACGAATTTTACAACCGCATGATACTAATGGTCGTGTATTCAAATCTGAAATCAATATTAAAAAAATATGTATATTTAAATTTTTTATAGCTTTTCTTTGGGTATTTTGGTATATTTCTTTAATTTTTTATAAACATTTTTAACAAAAAAAAGATTCATAATTTTAGATCGTTGGTGGCGCCCTCTAGTATAGCTTTTATGTACTACGCAATGAGGCGCGGTAAGACGGCTCGCTACCAATTTCGCGTAATTATCTCTAGATGGCGCTTCAGAATAAAATCATGACCAATGTATTAAAGAAAAACAATTTAACTAATTTATGGCGGCACATTGTTTTCTATCTATATTAATTATTAAGTTATAAGGATATGTAAAATTATAATATAATCATTTATTTCAAAAAGGTATTAGCGACGCGCATGTGACAAATAAGTATTTGTAGGGCGCCCATCATAAGCTTTGAAAGTTAGGTATAAGAAGTTACATTACTTAAAAGCTGATTGATTTAGCCAAATGGATCAACTAAGATCAAATCAAACACTAAATACTTACATAACTCATCAAATATAATGTGTACTTAATTAAGTACCTACCTGCCACAATATCTACACAGTTAATGATTATGAAGTCCCAAGTTAGTACACTGAAAAAAATATTTACCAAAGTGACTTAGGTTGGCTATATTACGAGGAAACTTTGATATATGTAACAAATCCTTGCTATCGAATTTACAAAACTAAAAAGGTTGAAGTCTATACCAGAGTTCTGGTTAAATCAACAAAAAACATTGTACATTATACCAAACAACTGGTGAAATCAACAAAAAACTGGTGTAATCAACCAAATTAATTTAGTAAAATGCCAACATAAAAAGTTTGGTAAAATCAAAAAAAATATTGTGATAGGACCCAGTCAACCTTTATTTCCGGTTAGAATTTCGCAAGATCTGATAAATCCAACTTAGCATTTTTTTCAGTGTACCTATGTAAAACCAACCTATAAAAATACTATAAACTCAAGAATTATCGTTAGTCCATTTCGATCTTATCAATATGTCTATAAGACCAAACGGGACAAACGATACTTATCTTATGTGCTTGCTAAGTTAGGAAACGTTTAGGTTACAGCTAGCCTTTGGAGCTGATTAAGGAGCTCAAATCAAAAGATTCTGGCTTAATTATCCCCTCAGCAGTCTCATACACTATTCTAGGATTCTAACAATTCTGCTAAAAAGATTTACACAAGACAGAAACAAAACAACAAAGAAACGTCATATCATAACCGCCAGTACGTATTTGGTACCAACTATAATAAATATCGTATAATATAAGACCGGTCTGTTATGTCAGGCGTGACCATCTACGACCTTGCTACGGTCAATTAACACGAAAGAACTATCCGCAAACATTTTGAAGATCAACGAAGTTTGAAAAAATATAGTTATATGGAATTGGAGAATGATCAGCCCACACTGTCAAACCCCATGACGGGCAATCTACATTGAAAAACAATTCAAATGTAAAAAAAAACTCCAAAGGAAATGAATACAAAAAGATGACGGTGAAAGTTTAGTTATTATGTACCTACTGACAAAATAGACGAAACACACTTAGCCATTTAAGGAGGTAAGTGGTTACCTAGTAAATTAATGAAAAAGTCAAAATGAAATGGAAATACATCTGAGTTACAGACTCACAGGCGGTATTGAACCCTTAAGTCTAAGGAGAGACTTCGCCTCCTTATGTGTGTTCTATCGTCTGTACAATGGGTTGTGCTCTGAAGAACTGTTCGACATGATGCCAACGTCCACTTTTCATCATCGCACCGCTCGCCACCGACTGGTCGCTCATCCTCACACCTTGCAACCTAAATGGTCGCGCACCGTGCGGTTTCAGAGGAACTTCCTCCCGCGGACGGTCCGTCTGTGGAATGAGCTCCCTGCCGAGGTTTTCCCGTTGGACTACAGTATGGGGTTCTTCAAAAGAGGAGTGTACAAGTTCTTATTGGGTCGGCAACGCGCATGTGACACCCCTGGGGTTGCAAGCGCCCATAGGCTACGGTGACTGCTTTCCATCAGGCGGGCCGTATGCTTGTTTGCCACCGACGTGGTATAAAAAAAAAAAAAAAAGTTAGGTACGACGGTATCCCCATGATGTCAAAAGAGCCGAAAATAGCTAAAAGCCTTGTCTACATAACCAGTTACCTGAACATAACTTAACTCTGGGGAATTATAATACCAGAATAAACAGTAAAACCGCTAATAAAATACGCACGCGATCACCAGCAAAAATGTTTTATGCCTACTCAAACATATTCAGTCGATGTTTGTCAAAGAAGTAAAAACGAATAAAAGTTTAAGAAGATTAAATTATGCTAAATGAATTGGTTGATTGCGTCACTCATTTTCGAAAAATACTAATACTTACAGGCTATACCGTTCTGAAACGAATCCGCTAAGTTACAGGATAAAAAGAGTGCACATTTTATATCAAGCTGAAGACTGGGCTTCATTCAAGATCAGAATCATAATACAAATAAATATACAAGCTAGCAACCATTAGTGCATTCCCGTTACCTGTAAGTTTTGGGAATCAGAATTTTATAGCCTACCTAGAATGTTTAGGGAAGTTTTGATAAAATTTTCCTTCTCAAACATTAACTTAATTTTCAAAAAAATGCTGTACTTGGTGGGCCTACTCTGCGGCCTTAAATGCACTTACTTTTGCCTCCTTGTATGGATAACATCCTAAACAAAACTCCTCAATTAGTTAACTCATCTTTAATAATTACCAAGAGAAGAGGCATTGACTTTGGGCAAAAAATTCTGGCCTATTTTCCACAAAACATTCGCAAATACCCAGAACCAGTATGCCGTGCCCCGCTATTGTACATAGTACTCGTAGACTTTTCTAGGTCAAGTTTATATTGCCAGGTTTAAAGATACAAAATGTTTTGTGAATTAGGTAACGGGCCTAAGCTGTAGTTACCAAGCGGGACTGAATCCAACTTCCAGATGATCCAGTATAAAATAGGCTCTTGACTTGCTCATATTTAGAATGATCTCGTAATGGCAGGTGTTCTGGTTTACGAGAACATTCGACTCACCTTCGATAAGATGCTGAACGGACGATAACTTCGTTTAGTTGTTGATCTTAGTCAGTCTTGGTCAGGCGGGTGAGAAGGACAACCGCTATTTCCGCGTTCTTAGTGTCAATCGAAGAACGATTGAAGATATTACAGTATTTTAAAGTTATTCTGTGATTAGGAAAAGGAATTAAAGGTAAGTCACACTCGTATAATTTTCCAGCTTCTAAAAATTCGCTGTGGTATATGAGTTTTTCCTAACATAATACTGAAATTTAGGCTACCTACATGTATTTCTTTTTGCTTCAATGTGCGATGTGCGTTGTCTTTTCGAACATTGTCGCTCTAATTAGAAAATATTGCGCTGAGATCAAAATTAAAAAAAAAAGCACCCACCCGCGAATCGGACTCATGATCTGAAGGTTCGCAGACTGATAACGTATATCCTTCAGGTATGGAACGGAACCTTAACACCTTCGCTGCGAATTAGCTTAACTCGTAATTAACTAGACTTTGTAAGGGGTCGAAAGACCCCCTGCCGCAGTGAACGTGTTAAAGTAAACACTTTAGTGAACACATCATTTACCAGACATACGAGCAATGTCACCAACCCTTGTATTAAAAAAGCCTTTAATTTCCATTCGACGTCATCAAATACTGTAAAGTCCATGTGTTATTAATAAATCTTATCACATCATGATTTTAAACCTTTATTTAATTAAACAATAAAATTGTGCTAAAAAATAGATATTTCTTTGGTCAGTTTGTTTACATCATTCGACATCGACTTTAATTGCAGTCTGAAAACTCTGAAAGTAAAGTACAGTCGCCATCAGGTATATCTGAAAATGTACTCTAACATCATGACAATAGAGGCCTGCTCAGATATTTGTGAGCACCCTGGCGGCTCAGATGTATCTGATGGCGACGATGTCTCTAGATCACAATCACTGCAATAGTTTGGACGTGTACATTATAAAGTATCTACATAATAATTATAATTCACATAATATATTCGGATCATTGTCAGATTTAGGTTATCGTCTTTTCGGTGGACAAACCTAAAGTTAAGGAATTCCTGTACTAATATTGAGATAAATCAATTGACGGTACAATTAGGTTCGCCGGTCTACAGCCCTATTAGAAATAAAATCGTAACAAAGATTAAATTTAATTTACCTACACAAGCTGTTATATTTTGACCACCGAGTAGACAACTTTTGTTTTTCCGACTGCCAATAACCCATTCAGAGTATTCGAACGAAATAATAGATAATAATACACCTACTCTGTCTAACCAGCTTGTCAGTAAAAAAGACAAATTCAAATTGTCTATTCTATGGTCAGCCAACGCTTCCCGCCTACATTTTTAAAATTTGCCGCCTTTTTCGCTGGTTACACAGAGTATAAATACGTAAACAAATAAAATGTAAATTAGAAAGATAAAATAAATGACGCCCGAACCCGATAGAACCAGTTTTGAAGCCTGTGTCTACAAATAATACCCACGATAATGTCCAAAAATAAACTAGTTCTATAAGGAAGTTTCGGTGATCGTAGCAAAGCAACACAGTAAAGTAATGTACCTATCTAGGAAGTGAAGCCAGATCGCGATCAGTTGAGAACGAAGTTTTTTGTTTCATGTACAAATCTACTGACCTTCAAATGTTGATTTTTCATGAATCACAAATGCCAACCTAGTTATTAAAGTAACAAAAAACTAATTCATGTACAGTCGCCATCAGATATATCGGGGCGGCCATTGCGCTCTAAAATATCTGAGCATGCACTTTGAAGGTACCCACCTTCAAAGTGCACCAAACGAACAACGAACACCAAACGAACGAATGCTTATTCTATCCCCACTCTACGAAATTCGGTCGTTACGCAAAACGTAATTGGGTCAAAATTCTTTTCGTTGTCTTGTAATCAGTTGTCATAAGTAATAGGAGAGGGCTACGTCCAGCAATGGATTGCAATAGGCTGATGATGGTTATGATAAACGTTGATAATAATACTTCTCTGACGCAGCTCCACTCCAGTATGTAATAATACTAGGCTCATTCTATTATACATAATAGATAATTTAATTTGTATACTGTTCACCATATTCCTCGGAAAATATAATGCGACAATGTACCTACGTTATTATAATATGTTATCATTCTCATCGTAAAATAGAAAACACTGCCAGTTTATACTTAAGTGTGATCTAACTTGGGACATTCTATGTAATGTGTTGGAAAATAGTGATCTGTGTGATACGATTCTCCTTGCACCAATAAGTGAGTACGAGGGGGATAAATAGAAAGTAAATCTGCGTTAATAATGAAAAAAAAGTTTTTCCAAGGGGTTTATACTAGGGGGCAAAGTTATTGTTTAACTATCGTGCCAATATTAAGACCTGAGCTAGCGAAATATTCCAAAATTGAGCCACGAGCGTAGCGAGTGGTTCAAAACCTGGAATCTTGAGCATTGCGAAGGTCTCAAGGCACGAGAGTTGAACAAACTTTGCCGCCTAGTGTAATACAACTTTTTTCCCTTCACTATCGCGAGGAAATATATTATGATTTCAAATCCCATACAAATGTAATTTAACTTAAAAAAAACCATTTAAAACTTAATGTCGAAACGTATCGTAGTATGGTACTATGGTATACGTATGCTTCTTAAATATAGCCAATGGCTTACAAAATCACCAATGAGAATTGACCAATTTAACATGTGAGCTCCGATTGCGCATGTTTACTACGGTCATACTGATCGACTTATACTAGACAGTAGTGGGCCATGCCATAGGAATCGTAGAGTGTAGAGTTACTCCTACTTAAATATAGCCAATGGCTTACAAATTCACCAATGAGCATTGAAAAATTTAACATGTGAGCTCCGATTGCGCATGTTTACTACGGTCATACAGACCCACTTATATTAGGCAGTGCCATAGTAATTAGAGATTACTTTGCCTCACAAGTTAATAAGATTTCTTTTTACCTGCTCGTATTAAAGGATAAAAGAGCGCTTTACGAGCTAGTGAGGGGAAAATATTATTCTTCTTTTGACGTCAAAAATCCATGGTTAAAGTCTGTCAACAAGTCGGCATACTCATTCCCACCCTGTATAATATCTCCACAAACGTGTGTTCAACGGGGTCAACAGAAATATTAAAAAATATTGAAATATGAATATACAGCCTGATTTTATATTCACCGGCAAAATTATAAAGGATTCATTCTGAGGTCATATTGACGAACTTTGTAACGAAGGTAGACAACTGAGCTCTCAGCCTACCTGATGGAAAGTAGGAACTGAGGCCCATGGACATAGCAACCAAAAAATCGCCTATGCGCTGCCTATGCGGTTATCTTACCCCCAACCCGAAACACAGCAGTGCAAACACTGCTATTTAGCGGCAGGTTAACGGGTAAGACGAGGGTAGTTTCCGGCGGATCCTACACGGGATCCTATCACCAACTTTTACTGTGGGACATCCGATACGAGAAAAAAAAATCTGATGTTCCATACATGTCCGCCTACCTACTAATACCTATCTCAGGATTTGTAAAAGTTCATCAATATGACCTCAGAATTAACACTCTAAAATTTGGCTGGTGGATAAAAAATACTGCGGATAAAACCTGTATAGTTCGGGAAATATTATTTGACCGTCTGTTATCTTACTTACGACTTTTTGTTTTGCATTAACATTCACTAGACAATCAGCAGTCTAGCACTTTTCTATTGTTAATGATGCAAAACAAAAGGTCGTAAGTAAGATAAGAGTCGGTCAAATTATATTTCCCGAACTATACTGTTTTTGTTGTTATATTCTGGATATTTTTTCCGCAGCTCGACATCAAACGTGCCAATTTTTCGTGGTCCCAACGCTGGCCCAGTACTTGACACCATGTACTGACAGCCATTGCTCTTTACTGCCCAGTCTGTTAATTGTACATAATCTACACCGCCCCACTCGCCGCTGATAGTCGTTATTACCAACCTAGGTTATCCTAAAAGGTTACACGTACACGTAAGGTAAATGCAGCTGCGGCGCACGATCAATGTCAACGGAGGAAGTGGGTGAGTGTCGCAGTGCGAGACATGAGTTGCAGCGGGTTCACTTTAGGGGGATACCAAGAGACCACGATCTATTAATGTAATTTAGTTTAGCCACTCATTTGCTTTGAAATTTTGGTTGATCTTTATTTTTATGTAAAATAAGAGTGACAGCTGGTAACTACAGTTACAGTCTGGCAAAAAAGAGTAGAAATTAAAAAGTGGCAACATTGTAGTATACATATTGATTTGAAAGGGACGACAATACGATGTTGCTACTTTTTAATTTCTACTCGTTTTTGCCAAGTTGTAGGAAAAGCAATTGAGTGGTTATGGCCTACTGAATTGCGATGTGTTAGTTCCATAAAATAGGTAACTGTCAAAAACTGACAAGCTGAACCTTAACTGAATCGCGTTTAAGACCATATCGCCTGCCATGAGGTATCCCCCAGAACAGTAAAAAACTACTGATGACATGATTGAAGTGTTCCTGTTTGTCACATACGACCATAGATACGTTTACCTTATTTATATAAATATTTTCTCGTTTAAACTTTTGAAACCTCGCTGACGAATTACCATTCGTTGAGTCGAGCCTGAACGGAATTGAGGATTTTAGTTTTTGGCCAATTCCGGGCGATTTTTAAGGTTAACGTTCAAACCAAAAGAGCATTCGCTATTCTAACCCTCTACGAAATTCGATCGTTATACAAAACGTGAAAGGTTGATTTCGTAGAACGGGCGACAGAACAGCGAATGCGCTTTTGGTTTGAACGCACCTTTAGAATACGCACACACTTTATTGGGCATTTCATAGAAGCAAACGGGATCACTATGACAAGAATAGCAAAGGCACGCGATTGCTACAAAATAAGTAAAATAACCCAACCAAACACGATTCCACCTTTTATAAGGTTCATCAATAATTTGGGATTGATAAAGACTCGATATCGGTGCGACGGAATAATCGCAAGGGTGGCATTGCGACCGACCAAACATGCGGCCCTACCGCGAACTTTGAAATTCGCAAATTTCGAATATTTGTCTCTGACACTCTAATGACGACTTGGTTGGTGTGACAGAGATTAATCTTCAAATTTATGAATTTCAAAGTTATCGGTAGTAGGCCAAAGAATCTCAACTTCGGCTTCGTGTTTCGTGTATTCAATATGACTATGCAATTTCGGTATTTTATACACTAAGATGTAAAGATTCGTTATGGTATATTGGCCCGCTGCCTCCTTTCATGTGGAGATCTCGAGCAAACCGTTAGGCGTACCGTTCGGTGCCGGACCTAACCTACATGGAAGGATACTTATAACCTAGTTCCACGAAAGCTATTAAGTGTAACAGGTGCATTTCCGATGGCCATGGTGCAATTTGTGGTAGATAGTTGAAGATATTTAGGTTGGATACTTGGAAACCATAGGTAGAACATTTTGATGTGGTCTACCAATACTAATTTTATCATTTAAATAGAAGATAAGCCAAGCTAGAGGACTAAATAATTAATGGAAGGAGAAATCTTATTTCGTTGAGAAGATTGACACAGGATGGAAATAAATTCCACCAACGTACGATGAGGACTTTAAGACATGGGATAACAAGAAGAAGATTGTATCTAAAAATATATTATTCATATTTTTTAAAGAAACCGTTTGCACACTACCTACATAACAGCAAAATAGAATATAATTAATCACGCAAGGGAAATTTACTTTTTTGGTACTTTTAATGATCCACAGAATTCTTTCAATAATCTTCAGAATAATACGTGCGCTGCAATACTCTAAGTGTTTCATAGTGCATCACAATCTCGGAGCTCTTAGAACTACGAGTATGTACGACCTCGGTTCTCTTGCTGCTCAGCCTCTTCCGTCTCACAGACTAAGTTCGGTTTCAAATGGTTGGAACCAGAACTACTACAACCATATTTGACATGTTTTTTTCTGTCCTAGTGAACTTTAGCTTGCTCGAGTATAGACACGAAATGAGTCACATTCCAAATATAAAGATATTAATATCCCCCCACCCGATGTCTCGTCATGAAAACTACTTGACCGCTGTCATGGTCGGTCAATAGCGGTCAAGGGTAGGTACGGTTTCTCAGGTCAAATATTAAGTAACGACATTAAGGTCTAACGGAACATAAATCTGAACCTGTAGAATGCTTTCAATAAACATTAAAATAAGTATGAGTATGGATATGGATATGTGCTTGTGTTGAGTGTATTCGCGGTACAATTCTCTGAGGTTCCTTTCATTGGCGTCTTTTGTTCTACCGCGGCTTTCTCCATCGGAACATTACTGGAGGGCGTCCACTGAATACGAATGACCCCATTGCCTTTTACTGACCTAACAATATATCATTAGCATCTTTGCCGATTGCTGTAAAATGGACGGTTAAAACTTTTGTCTTGATGCGCTTTATTTAAGGCAGCGAAAACAAAGTGCTTGTCTGCTAAAGACACTTAAAGCTCTTGGTTGTTTTCACGATAATAATATATCCAATTATCCATAACAAACTTACTGTACCTAAACCTATGGGTCTATGAAAATTTAGAGGCCTTACATATTCGTTTCTGTTCTTTTAGTAATGACTATTCAATAAAACATGACTGCTCTATAGCAGTTATCTACTCGTATATATGTAAAGCTTGCTCACGAAATAAAGTAGTCATCGTAAAATCAGTCTCCACTGCTATACGATAGTTTCATGTAGTTCTAACAGCCGTAGGACACTAAATTGATTCTTCTGTTTTATGTTTAACAATCCAAAATCTAAAAACATTCGCTTAAAAGTCGACAAAATCAAAATTATAACTTCAGATAATGCTTAATGCAAAAGTTAACGTCCAAAAAAGTACGATCTTCCGAGACAATTCAAACAATGTTTGGCTTGAAATTGGTAAATAAAATTTAGACACAAGATTCATAGTTTATTACAGTATCGATATTGTAATTTTGTTAATACCCATCAGGAAACTTAGTGACGGCAGTAACAATAAATTTTGCCACCATCCCAACTCTTCCCGCGGGTGTCGTAAGAGTTGACTGAGGGATTGAAGACAGTGTCACTGATCATTCTTGGATATAGAAGATAATGGGCAGCAGCGTCATCATAGTAGACACATTACATGCGATCGCCAATCCGCTTGCCCAGCATGACGATTATGAGCATTTTTCTCCAATCTATACGCATAGTTGATAGAAGAGGCTGATGATGCGTGATGATCTTTTAAAATTTTAAGTTAAATGATATTAATGAAAAAGCGGAGGAAAATAATACTTCTATACTAATCGATTGGTGGCTGCTTATTTTTGTTATCATTCCATTCAAAGTTTGACAAGGACATTTACATTGTAATATAATAAATACATATGTAGGTGTAACCGCGAGGCGTGGTTGGCCGCTTGTATCAGGTGTCTATGATGATCTCACAAAAACAAATAATTGCACATCGATGAAGCCGTTTATCAAAGTATTTTTGGGAGAGGTAACAAGATACTATTTAGGTGCAATATTTCCCAATGTGTCATCGTTAGGGTTAGGATTTCGGTGGTATTTAATGAACAAAGAGCAGTGGAGTCGATGTTACAATTTTTGTTTCTTGAATAGATGATTAACTTATACTATAATAACGAAATTGTGTTCAGTTCAAACTGAATTTATCAATGAATTTAAAGAAATAAGATGAATTTTATTTTTGAGAAGCTAGAAAAATATTAAACTGCAATTTAAAATGTCGGTATTTGAGAAAATCTACTGTTCTGATTTCCAAGATTCTAGTTTTCCCGAAGCCCTAAATATCATAATTATAATAATCATAAGCAATAATATAAAAAAATTGTGAATTTCATTTCACAGGTAGTCATATATTAAAGGTGAATTTATTTAACACTTAAAGTGTGGGTGAAACCCTGTTTAAGAATTTAATTTTATTTATTATTTGAATAATTAATTATTCAATCAATCATAAAAAAGTAAACTACCGACTCCAGCGTTCTCTGTTCACCAAATGCCACCAGAATTCCTAACTGTCATCGTACTTACTGTGCCTAAATACATATACAGGGTGAATGATATGAAATGTTACCAAATAGATTTCATTAAGTCTGGTGTCAAAATAGTAGCGGCTTATTATCGGAAATCGGAAATATGTTTTGGACACCGCACCGAAGTCTTAGACACGCAAACACTTGGGTTGTAGACCGCAAAAATAAGAACGAGACTGAGCTTTTCGGCTTATAAAGTTTAATAACTTATTTGACTGCTATTCCATAGTGTGGGGTATCGTTGAATAGATCTTTTGTCATTTGGTGAACGTACCACCGACTCGGATTGTAATCATTGGTGATATTTTGCTGATCAAATTGATCACATGATTTTTGAACGAGCCCCGGGGTCTACCACGATCTATAAACTGAGTCGCAATGTGTTAGTTCCATAACTGTCAAAAACTCACAAGCCGAACCTAAACTGAATCGCTTTTAGGAGATCACGGTAGCCCCCTGATCCATAATAACTACTACTACTACATCAGCCTATAATAGTCCACTGCTGGACAACGGCCTCTCCATAGCCCTTGCGCATGCACGCATTAGGAGGTAAATGCCCATAATCGCCACGCTGGGCAAGCGGGTTGGCGATCGCAGTAGTATGTCCACTATGATGAATGATGATGCTGCTGCCCATCATCAATCTTCGATAAAAATGAGTGCCATAATAACTACCAAGCTCAAAATACAGTTTGTTTCAGATGTCAGTGATCAGACAAATAGCCGTGTTCCTGTGCGGATTCGTGATGCTGCGCATGTGCGAGGCGCAAGTACCCTTCCTCGGCACCTGTCCGGACGTCGGAGTCATGGCTGACTTCAACCCTAGTCGGGTACGTGACCTGTGATTAATCATGTCTGTCAGACCACAATACAGGACAAACTGTAAGTTTACAAGTAGAAGATAAGGATACACAAATGGAATTTTGGTATGTAAATAAACGTGATTTCTGTAATGAAAATATTAAAAAGTTTTGTGATTGCCTGCAGAGATTAACATGGTCAGATATTTATACACAGGCAGACTTAAATAGCGCGTTTAATGACTTTCACAATACTTTTACACTTTTTTATAACCTATGTTTCCCTTTTATAAGAAAAAGAATTAGCAACAAGGGAAAGAAACCTGGCTGGATCACAAAGGGTATCCAAAAATCCACAAGGGTAAAACGAAGTTTGCGCTTTAAATATTACAAGACTAAGGAACAAGACATGAAACAAATATATTATAAATATTCAAAAATACTAAAGAACTGTGTGAAAACATCACAAAAAACAGAAAATCTCAAATATTTGAATAAAGCTAATAATATTTGTAAAGCATCATGGGACCTTATTCAAAATAAGACGTATCAAAGTAAACGACTAAACATTGACAAAATTAACAAGAATGGCAACATAATCTCTAATAAAAAAGAGATAGCTGACACTTTTAATGACTTTTTTATTCATTTAACAGACAATGACTATGACAATAATAAACATCAACTTAATCTAGAGTCCAATCAAGCCACAATTTTCCTTCATCCATGTGACGAAGAGGAAATAGTAAAGATAGTAAAAACTTTAAAAAACACTAACTCTATGGGACCTGATGACCTATCTACAAATATAATTAAAAAATGCATACATACTTTTGCCTCTATTTTATGTTTCTTAATTAACCTATCATTTACAACGGGCCTTTTCCCGAATAGATTAAAAACTTCTACAATCAAGCCACTACACAAAAAAGAAAGCAAAGAAAATATAAATAACTATAGGCCCATAGCCCTTTTATCAATATTTTCAAAAATTTTTGAAAGGGCTATGCACGTGAGAATAACTGCATTTTGCAATAAGTATAAAATTATCAATTCACAACAAAATGCATTTCAAAAAGGAAAGTCCACAACTCTCGCAGCATTCAATCTTATTAAGGAAATAACAGATAACATTGACAAAAAAAAACCTGTAGTAACTGTTTTCTTTAACATGAGCAAGGCGTTCGATTTTGTATGTCATCATCGCCTTCTAAAAAAGTGTGAAGCGTACGGTCTCCGTGGATTAGCCTTGACCTGGATAGAAAGTTACCTTAGTCGAAGAACTCAATTTGTGGAGATAGAAAACATTGATGATAAAAACACGATGGGCTATGCGAGATCAAATATTCTGGAGAACAAAAGGGGAGTTCCTCAGGGTAGCGTTTTGGGACCCCTTCTGTTCTTACTTTACATTAATGACTTGCCTTCGGCTACGAGACATCATTGCTTACTTTCCGCTGATGACATATCCGTAATTATACCATGTGACCAAATTCAATTGTACAATACTGACATAAACAACACAATTAATGACATTATAATGTGGATGGAATGTAATAATTTACAACCAAATCTGCCTAAAACTAAATATGTTCAGTTTTATAACAGAAAAGGTAGAATAGATATATGTGTAAAATATAAAGGAACGGACATTGTTGAATCGGACCGGGTTTCATTCTTAGGCATACTTTTAGATAAGAACTGCTCTTGGAAACAACAAATAGAAGAAAAATGTTTAAAAGTAAATCGTTTTGTCTATGTACTCCGTAGATTAGCCACTTTTGTCAATAAAACTACTGCTCTTACTGCCTATCACGGGTATGTAGCCTCTGTACTTAGATATGGTCTTATTTTATGGGGAAACTCATGCCACAGAAATAGAGCTTTCATCAGCCAAAAAAATTGCATCCGAGCCCTATGCAATGTACCACCAAGAACACCATGTAGAGAACTCTTTAGAAGTCTAAAACTGTTAACATTGCCTTCACTATATATTCTAGAAGTTTGTAAATTTGTAAGGTTACACCCTGAACTTTTTACAAAACTGGATAGTGTTTGTAAATTTAATACTAGATATCCTAATAGACTAGTTATGACGACCAAATGCAAAACTAAACTTTACAGGGACAATTGTTATCCTATGGCAATACAAATTTACAATAATCTACCGAACGAAATTAAAGAACTGAGTAATAATAATCCCATCAAAAACATTACATGTAAAAAGGTGCAAGTCTCGCAGCATAGCAGTTGTTACACCACAAAAAAGTTATGAGATCAATTGTTTAACCAAGTCAATAATTCTGTAGTTACTACAAGGGGGTATCCATAAAACTCGATTTCTACTAACTTGCCTAACTTGAAACTGCATGTAGAAATACTCATTTTATTATAGGTATCAATAAAGAGTAAGTCAAATTAGCTTGAGATTACCAAGCGAATTAAGTTTGATGATCCACCACTACCTATCCATGGGAACATTTGTCTAGCAGCTTTGTCATAAATTGTTACCTTATAACAATTACTTAATTAACAACATCTTATAGTAACTGTATTAATATAAGATATCTGTATTTTTTTAATATAAAGAATGGCTTGGCCATCGACCACATCTTACTGAATGTCTTTAGGGCATTGCTAAATTAGGGTTGTTTTAAGCAGTTGATTTTATTACTTACCTATGTACCGAGTGTTTTTGAGGTCGTGAAGCAAAATAATGGACATAATACGGAATTAAGTCTGAGAGTGAGAGAAAGAGTGTTTTTCAAGAAATAGAAAATTTCGTTTGTTATAACATGGTCACCAGATATCCTATACACCGTTTGACAAAGGCATAATAGGATGACTATATATACTCTGACAACCAAATTATGTCAGTAGAAAAGCGTGCGAAATTCAAAATTAGTATGAAGAATAGTAGGAAGGGCGGACAGGCCAGTAGATTTTTTTATTTCACGCGATTTCCTATTGACACCGTTTGGTTTGAGTAAGTATATACATAAATGATTTAAGTAGTTTTAAGATAATATATTGATCAGAGTCTACCCTACATAATGTTGATAGGCTTCAGAGTCACGAAAAGTAGTTTTTGATCACGACCCAACCCAAATCATCCCTGTGCGATGGCCAAGTCATTCTTTATATTAAAAAAATACAGATATCTTATATTAATACAGTTACTATAAGATGTTGTTAATTAAGTAATTGTTATAAGGTAACAATTTATGACAAAGCTGCTAGACAAATGTTCCCATGGATAGGTAGTGGTGGATCATCAAACTTAATTCGCTTGGTAATCTCAAGCTAATTTGACTTACTCTTTATTGATACCTATAATAAAATGAGTATTTCTACATGCAGTTTCAAGTTAGGCAAGTTAGTAGAAATCGAGTTTTATGGATACCCCCTTGTAGTAACTACAGAATTATTGACTTGGTTAAACAATTGATCTCATAACTTTTTTGTGGTGTAACAACTGCTATGCTGCGAGACTTGCACCTTTTTACATGTAATGTTTTTGATGGGATCTCATCTCTTTTTGTAGGTATTCTTCTTTTTTTTCTTTTCGGGTACTACCTACTTCTTGTACGTCTGCTACCATTTTTCTCATAGCCCACTCCCTGTCTTTATGGGCTTTTTTCCGGGGCTTTGATGGAACAATTTCTGACAAGTCTGGACGGTATTTGCGTCTTAGTATATTATATTCTAATATTGCAGATTCCTGCGCATTAATGCTACCGAAATCGATATTTACTAGATGTATACCGTTCAAACTTGTGACCCTGGAAAGTGCTATATACGCTTGCCCACATGTAAACACTCCAGAACCGATATCCATTAGAGCATTGAACACAATTAACAGTAGCTTTATTTTAACTTCAACGCATTACTTCGTTGAAATTACCTACACAACAATGTCCAAATCTCTAGCAAATCAAATCCCTAAACAAGTTCGTAATCCTAAAATTACCTGCACAAACAATTTCTAAATTAGTGTATGAACACAATTAACAGTCGCTAACACGACAAAGAAGTAAAGATTTTTTTATTACTTTAACCCCAACGTATTATTTCGTTCATACGTTTCGTTTTTTTTTTTTTTTTTTTTATACCATGTCGGTGGTAAACAAGCATACGGCCCGCCTGATGGAAAGCAGTCACCGTAGCCCATGGGCGCCTGCAACCCCCAGCCCAACTAGCAAAATATAGCCATATAGAAGTTGAGACAACGTTTTGCATATAACTTCTAGTCTAATTTGGTTGGTCATATAAACGTAAGGTAAACGGTTATAAAAGGCGAAAGTGGCGCAAATTATACGACTTATTGGTGAGATAAACGTTAAATAAAGGTTTGCATGGCGACTTAAATCGTTTATTAAAGGTATTGTAACAATTAAGGAATGACCAAAAAGTTGTATAAAGAGTACAACAAAAACCTTTACGCGACCTAAATATCAAATAAATGTTTTATTACTGACCATTTTGTTTTATAGAAGGTTTAGTATAACCCTTACTCATTGCTTATCGGACTTTTAAGTTACATAAATGTTTTTAAGTTTTATTTATAAAACTGCTCCTGACATTTATTTTAGATACGCGCAAAACTTGGTGTGTGTGACAAAAAAGTGTACGGAAAAATAATACAAGGTAATTTTATAAGATTTGTAATAGAAATTATTGTTCTATATATTGAGCATTTGCACATTTGGCGTGAGCTGAATTCGTATGGGAAGGTCACTTTACCGTTAAAGTTTATGATGATATACAGTTTTTTGCTGTCGCGCTCTTAATATATGCGAAATAATTATAATTTATAACAATATTTCTTCATATTTTATTATAGTTAAGGTTAGCCATTATGGAACAAGTCATGGATTTATACTTATACGACTACAATATAACTTTATCTTAAGTAAAGGTTTTTATAACGACTACAAATTGTCCGCCATTACTAAGCCGCCATTACTAGTCCGCCACTTCGTTTGTACCGTTTCCACGATGTAACGTCCATGGTTTTATTCTTTTAAATAGTACTGTGATGCTCATGAAATGGCGACTAATGTTTTATAATATTAATTTCAAATCGACTATAAATTGCATGATGTTTTATAACCGTAACTTAAAATCAATTTAAAAACATATAGTCCAATAAAAGGAATATAACGAGTTCGGCAACAACTAAAGGTTTTTCAAAGTTTTTGTTTGACGTTAATATAACCAACAGTTGAATAAAGGGTAGATAACAGTCCCGCTGATATCTTTTTGTCATATTGAAGTTACCTTCAATACCGCTATATAACTGCCGAGATAAGGTTTTATGATATCACTTATACAACAATAAAATTATGTAGACGTTGTAAAAATGACCTTATTACGACGGTTCTGTTTTTTCTAAACCCTTTATAAGACGAAAACGTTTATACAACTTTGAACATCATTAAGTAAACGTTTTCTTTAAAACCTCTACATGATTGTTGTATAATTAAGTCGCAAAAACGTTTATTTACCATAGTAATTAGACTATTTGGTAGGACGACTAAACTATCAGATTTATAACGTTTATTTGACTAACAGGTTAACTAAAAACGACTATAAAACTCTTATATGGCTAAAGGTCGTATAACTCTTGATTTATATGACTTCTTTGCTAGTTGGGAGGGGTGTCACATGCGCGTTGCCGACCCAATAAAAACTTGTACACTCCTCTTTTGAAGAACCCCATACCTACTGTAGTCCAACGGGAAAACCTCGGCAGGGAGCTCATTCCACCTTTGAAGCCGCACGGTGCGCGACCATTTAGGTTGCAAGGTGTGAGGATGAGCGCCCAGTCGGTGGCGAGCGGTGCGATGATGAAAAGTGGACGTTGGCATCATGTCGAACAGTTCTTCAGAGCACATCCCATTGTACATGTACAGACGATAGAACACACATAAGGAGGCGAAGTCTCTCCTTAGACTTAAGGGTTCAATACCACCTGTGAGTCTGGGATCGTCGACTATTCGGACAGCTCGTCTCTGAACCGAGTCAAAGGGTGCAAGCTGGTACACAGGTGCTCCTGCCCAAAGGTGACAGCAATACTCCATATGGGGTCTGAATTGCGACTTATGTAACAGAAGTCTTTGCCCCGGAGTAAAGTATCCCCTCGCTTTATTGAGCACACCGAGCTTTTTGGATGCCAGCGTAGCTTTTCCCTCTAGGTGACATCGGAATTGGACGTCGTTGGAAATGTCGACTCCGAGGATCCCAATACTCCCTGACATGGTAAGAGCTGTGTCTTGGAACTTTGGAGCCACAGTAAATGGGGTTTTTTTTAGCGGTAAACGCGCAAACTTGTGTCTTTGTGGGGTTGAACCTGACTAGGTTATCCCGACCCCATAACGAGACTCTAGATAAAGTGTTCTCGATGTCAGACACAAGTTTTCCGCGACTTTCCAGTACCACAGAGCGTGGGATATTAGCACGGCCTGTGTAAAAAGTATCCCCAGTACTGTCATCCGCATAGCAATGGAGGTCGCCGATAGACAACATGTCATTGATATGCAGAAGGAACAGCGTTGGGGATAGCACAGAGCCTTGCGGGACGCTAGCGTTTATGTCCATGCTATCAGAGCAGCTACCATCTACTACGGCACGAATGCGTCTGCCGGACAAAAAGCTAGCTATCCATCTGCATAATCCCTCGGGCAGTCCATAAGATGGCAACTTCGACAAAAAGCCCCTATGCCAGACCCGATCGATCGCCTTCACTATATCTAGGCTGACTGTCAAAGCCTTGCCTTGACTCTCCAAGGCTGAGGCCCAGCGGTGAGTGAGGTACACTAGAAGATCACCGGTAGAGACCGTGGCGAAAGCCATACTGGCGGTCGCTTATAAGATCGTGTTCTTCTAGGTAACCAAGGAGCTTAGCGTTAACTATACGCTCCATGACCTTAGAGAGAAGGGAGGTGATAGCGATAGGCCTATAATTCGATGGATCCGATCTGTCACCCTTTTTTGGAACAGGGTGCACAAGGGCCGTCTTCCACGAAGATGGAACTTCCCGTTTGATACTGGAAAGAGCGAAGAGACGCGTTAACACAGGACACAACTCAGGAGCACAACGTTTAAGCACCACTGCAGGTATGCCATCTGGCCCGCTCGACTTGTGAACGTTTAACGACAGCAACTCCCGCCGAACATCTTTCTGTGAGATGCGAATTTCTGGCATGGAGTGTGCGCACCGCGGGATGGTAGTTAGGCGGTATAATGCTGCCGTCATCGCTCACAGTCGAGTTCGAGGCAAAAAGAGCACCTAGAAGATCGGCTTTTTCTTTTGCACTATGGACCAGATTACCGTCAGCATTTCGCAGTGGTGGTGGACCTACGTCGAAATTACCTACACAACAATATCCAAATCTCTAGCAAATCAAATCCCTAAACACATTCGTAATCCTTACAGACGTTGAAAAAGACAAATAATCGCTTCAGTACGCACACGAGAATCGCAAATTAATTCTGAAACACCCAAATAGCCATCCATTACCTACGGCGCACGGGCAACTGACTGTGACTGTCACACGGTGGCGTTGGCGGTGCGCGTCTGCGCGGCACTACCCGTGTCTCACCCGCGCCATTTTAAAATACGACTGTATTATTAAAACGCCCAGTATTACATACCTACATTTATTACAAACCACAATTATTCATTTTTTTAGTTTTTGATATTCTTGTTTATATAGGTATCTGATTTATTTTGTACTGGCATCATTTAAAAGTTACTTTTTGTTTAATAAGCACTGCGTACTCCCGACCCCGCGTTTGATTTAAAGTAATTTGAACTTTGTTGTACTACAAATACATTTCCAATTCTTTTGGCTAGGTTGTCCGTAATCATATTTGATAATACATAAGTGAATTTTGTGATGTTAGGTATAGGTAGGTACTTAATTATTAATTGTTGACTTCCGCATAAAAGCGTTAATGTAAATTTTACAGTGGAAATCCGAATAAGATGTTATTTTAAAATACAGCTTATTATAATATTAAACAATTTTACGGTAACTACGTTTATAATGATGATTTGAGCAGTGGACGTCTTATGGCTGATATTGTCATTATGGCATGATGATGATGACAGGGTGGAATGGTAATAGATTTTGGGTCAGGAGGGCCGCTACCAGATTCCATGCTGCTGGAGGGCCTTCAGAGATTATCCCTCAATTTGGGATTTATGAAAATTGGGATTAGCATGAAAACTAAAAAAATAACAGAATTTAAAACTTGTAGGTATGGGACCAATAAAATTATTTGGCTAGAAAACCCACAATTCAAAGAACTCTTTGTTCCAACCCGCTTCATTCCGCCATATAAACTTATTTGCAACAACCGCATAATTAATTTTGTATTAGCATGTATTTGTATGGGATTACAAACTTATTTGAGTAGTTTGCATAACTTTAAAATCTGACAGAAATTTCCAATTTTCAGATTTTTTGTGTAATAGGTAGGCTATAAACTACTTATGTTTCAAATTTTGAGCTCCTAGGCCATCTAGAAATACCTTAGATTATTGATGATCGGTGAGTCAGTGAGTGACAAAACTAAGGAACTTTGACATGCGGTAATTTTTAAACTACAAGTTATAATTGAAATCAAACAAGATTATTATGTAACTCATGTTATGGCCTACACGTCGCAGAAAATTCAGACTTCTAGCTGTAACCAGCGCGAAATTACAGACGGTTGAAAATGGCCTGAACGGCTTCGAGAAAAGGATGGTACGGCCGTGCCTTTTTTTTGCTCGACTTGGCGGGGGCACTGCCGTGCCCCCAGATAAATTTGTGTCAAGTCTTAACAAGTGGCTGCTAGGAAAAGTATTTTATTCTATTCGTGAGTTTTTTGACAACAACGAAGATACAAACCAATAGACATTTATTTACCTTGTTCAGAAAATTAAGTTAGTCCTAGTATAAAAAAAATGTACATAATTATAATTAAACGTTCTAATATAAGCACTTTGACATGTAAATAATATTGTAAATAATAGTATGTGATAAATTGTAAATAATAATGTTTAGATATGTAAGTGTTTAATAATATTTTTGCATGCCTATATCATTGGCGAAATGTGCTGAGCTACTGTATTGCATGTTACCACCTCTATGTTTTTACCACATTTCACGCAAATAAATTTATTTCATTTTATTTCATTCATTTCATGGTAGGTAGTTGAATTTCTTTCTCTGCGCTCGTTCCTTCGTAACTGAGGGCCGTGATTATAAGAGGTCTTCTTCCTGGAAGAGACGATTTGTTTCCATCGGCTTCTGAAGGTTGCAATACTCTATTCCTACCACGTCCACAGATTTGAGTCGCTTCGACTCGCACTTGGCCGGTTTTTTAATATTTTGGATACAGAGGACAGATGATAGATATTTGGCTGGATTTTCCTTACATTTACATACTACCTGCACAATTGCACATCAGTTAAACTGACTATTATTTATCAGTCATAATGTAAAAAAAATATCATACTAACTCTCAGACATCGATAACATGATATCAAATAAACTATCACAAACAAATCGATCCTCACAATCTTACAATAAATGAAATTGTTGAACGTTAAATTGCATTTTGATGACCACAACAATATAGTAAAGCATGATAATGAACAGCCTGCGCAATAGCAAGGCAAGACAAATCAAAAATGAAGTGTTCTATCGTTATCATTACAGAAATGTTCCAGAGATAAATCTATTTGAATGCAAAACACATAAGTACGCGTATGTCCGAAAATGCAGAGATTTTAGTGAAATTTAAGACTGAAAGACAGTTTGATGCAAGCCAGGGAGGCTTAATTGACATATTTTATATGTTGATATTTGTTTGAATTGCGAGATTTGCAAACATTAATAAATAATAAATAAATATATTGCCGTGTGCA
Source organism: Thaumatotibia leucotreta (assembly GCA_025490895.1). Lineage (NCBI taxonomy): Eukaryota > Metazoa > Arthropoda > Insecta > Lepidoptera > Tortricidae > Thaumatotibia > Thaumatotibia leucotreta. The sequence continues at coordinate 54,395 of JALPQI010003931.1, forward strand.
TGGTGACGGCAGTAAGAATACATTTGTCACCACCCCAACTCCTCCTGCGGGTGTCGTAAGAGTCGACTAAGGGATTGAAGTGTCACTGACCACTATTTGATAAAAGATTGATGATGGGCAGCAGCGTCATCATAGTGGGCACATTACTGCGATCGCCAATCCGCTTGCCCAGCGTGGCGATTATGGGCATTTACCTCCTAATGCGTCTATACGCATAGTTAATAGGAGAGGCCTACGTCCAGCAGTGGTAGGCTGATTGTTTTATATGTTTCCAGTACTTGGGCAAGTGGTACGAGGCGGAGCGGTACTTCGCAGTGTTCCAACTGGGCGGTCGCTGCGTCACGGCGGACTACAACGAGAAAGACAACGGCGTCATAGGAGTCGTCAATAAACAGCTCAGCAGCTTGTAAGTTACCAATACTTGGGCAAGTGGTATGAAGCAGAGCGGTACTTCGCAGTGTACCTACTAGGCGGTCGCTGCGTCACGGCGGACTACAACGAGAAAGACAACGGCGTCATAGGAGTCGTCAATAAACAGCTCAGCAGCTTGTAAGTTGCCAGTACTTGGGCCAGTAATATGAAGCAGAGCGATACTTCGCTTTGTTCCAGCTGGAAGGGCGCTGCGTCACAGCGGACTACAACGGTGTCATAGGAGTCATCAATAAACAGCTGAGCAGCTTGTAAGTTTCCAATACTTGGGCAAGTGGGGTGAAGCAGAGCGGCACTTCGCGGTGTACCAACTGGGCGGCCACATGCGTCACAGCGGACTATAATAAGAAAGACAACGGCGTCATAGGAGTCTTCAATAAACAGCTCAGCAGCTTGTAAGTTTCCAATACTTGGGCAAGTGGTATGAAGCAGAGCGGTAGTTCGCGGTGTACCTACTAGGCGGTCGCTGAGTCACGGCTGACTATAATGAGAAAGACAACGGCGGCATAGGAGTCGTCAATAAACAGCTCAGCAGCTTGTAAGTTGCCAGTACTTGGGCCAGTGGTATGAGGTGAAGCGGTACGTTGCGGTGTTCCAACTGGGCGGTCGCTGCGTCACGGCTGACTATTATGAGAAAGACAACGGTGTCATAGGAGTCATCAATAAACAGCTGAGCAGCTTGTAAGTTTCCAATACTTGGGCAAGTGGGATGAAGCAGAGCGGTACTTCGTGGTGTACCAACTGGGCGGCCACATGCGTCACAGCGGACTATAATAAGAAAGACAACAGTATCATAGTAACATGGGCAAGTGGTATGAGGTGAAGCAGTACGTTGCGGTGTTCCAACTGGGTGGCAGCTGCGTTATCCTTACGCCGCGTAGTCCGCGCGGCTTTTCGATCAATCGGACTAAGATTTTTTTCGCTGGCTCCATCGATCGGACAATAATGACTGTCCAGTTAAACACCATGTAACGTAACATAGCCGATGTATCACCTAATGTGGAAGCTCTATAAGTGCCCGTCTTCCGAGTGAAATTACCTTTGGACGACCAGAGACCAAAGATAATGTTGCTAACATGAAAATAGTTATTTATTATACAAGGGGGCAAAGTTGTTGTTTAACTGTCGTGCCAATATTGAGACCTGAGCTAGCGAAAGATTCCAAAATTGAGCCACGAGCGTAGCGAGTGGTTCAAAAACTGGAATCTTGAGCATTGCGAAGGTCTCAAGGCACGAGAGTTGAACAAACTTTGCCGCCAAGTGTAATACAACATTTTTCCCCTCACTATCGCGAGGAAATATATGATTATAAATCTCATCCAAATGTAAATTAACTTAAAGAAACCATTTAAAACTCAATGTCGAAACGTATCGTACAATAGAGTTACTTCTGGAAATTAAATATAGCCAATGGCTTACAAAGTCACCCACGAGCCGACCAATTTAACATGTGAGCTCCGATTGCGCATGTTTACTACGGTCATACAGATCCACTTATACTAGGCAGTAGGGGGCTATAGGAATTAGAGCAATGTCAAATTACTTTATTCACAAGTGTGTAAAAAGCGTTTTTACCCGCTCGTATTAAACGATCAAACGAGCGCTTTACGAGCTAGTGAGGGGAAAAGTAATTTATTTATTTATTATTTATTTATTTAAACTTTATTGCACAAAAGTAAAACTTAATGTACAAAAGGCGAACTTAATGCCATGAGGCATTCTCTACCAGTCAACCTTAAGGCAAAGCAGAGAGATTGTGGGAGGTGCTACAGCTATCCAGTTAAATAATACGAAGTAATTCCTGTGGATTCAAATCATTCTACGGTTGCACACACTAGCTCATACCTGGCCATAGGAGGTACTTTGTACAAACACAATCATTTTTAATATGAGTCACAGCCTAAGATATTTTAAAGTTTCCATTTGTTTAACCCTTACTAACCATTGTGAACACTTAAATTGGTGTGTGCTTTCTGTTCGTATTATCTTTTACCTTCTTACCTTTTTCTTGTAAGTACCTGTCCTAAATAAAACTGTACTATTACTTTTGTGCTTATTTTGTCAAATATGTACTGAACTATTTTGTAAAATTACCTACTGTTATGTTTTATGAATCTTGTGACAAGCCGGCATCCTAGACAGGGAGTAAAATTGCTATGGAATTCCTTTACTTAAAATTTAAATATTATCCGTACAAAATGATCAGCCCGCAATGTAATGTAAAACTCTGAACACACTCGAGTTGAATGCTCGTTATTAAATACCCTACATAGTCATTTTGTCAATCTTCTTCAAAAATCACATATTCATCATATTCCTGAATATAGTCGCTCGCGTTTCTAATTACCTCACGTATGAACGCATTAAGGTGGATTTATACCAAACGAGCGACTACTCATTCTATCCCCCACTCTACGAAATCAACGAATTTCGACGAATCACATTTTTTGTAACGAACGATTTTTGTAGAGTGGGGGATAGACTGAGCATTCGCTCGTTTGGTCTAAATCCACCTTTAGGAGGATTCATAAAATCTATTTTATCTCATTAGTTCATTACACAATTGAATCCCCCGGTTTTTTTATCGCCCATATTAGACTTACCTTACAGACGTATTTTTCTTTATTGTTTTATATTTGCTATTCATGACCGCTTTGTACATATTGCAGCACCCCTCTCCGGTTTGGCGTCCTCCTGGCCCTTCTGTCTACCCCTTCCGCCCTCTGAAGACTCCGTGTTTGTCTACCTGGCGGGCTACCACGATCTACTAATGCGATTTAGTTTAGGACCTAATCTGAATCGATAGAATAACTGTCAAAAACTAAACTAAACTGAAACACATTAAGAGATCATGGTAGCCCTCTGATTAATACTCAGAACCAAACAATGTTATGTCAAATCGAAACGTGACGAATGTGTCCAAATATTAGGATCGAGTGGAATCTTTCAGAAAACGAGAATTAAGTAGGTAGTTGCATTGCATGCATTGCGACACGACCAATCTCTGTATTTGATTTATTATTACTGTCTACTACCTTGTTGTGCGAGTATCCAAATAATACTACTCTGACAGTATACATGTTTTTAGGGTCCTACAAACTTATTCAAGAAAAATATGTACACTCGAATGTATGGACAACTATCTACCAGGCGGAGATTGTTCGTATCGAATTGTCTTATTAAAAATTATTCTACGACGTTCGCGACTAACCCGCGAATAAGACAAAACAAAGCATTTACTACTTTCTGACAACTGGAGAGGTCCCTTGCCTTGTTCTTGGCCTTGAACACACAAACTTATACGTAGTTAAGTAGTTTGAAACGGTGGGACGCTTTCCGCGAAAGCTGAGCACGTGGGTTCGATTCCCACCTCGGACGTTGGTGATCTTGGTCGTTTTTTCTTTGGTATATGACATCCAATATTTATACAATAGTATTAAGTAGTGTGACTACTGCGGAAAAAATAAAGACACAAATCAAAATATTTTGTTAATAAATAATTGGATTTGAGTTTTCACAATTACTTTGGTAGGACGCCTCTTACAATAGGTAATATACAGAATAGCCAAAAAAATCGATCCTTCTAAAACTTCCAAACTTCCTCACAAACAACGGGAATGAACTTATTTTTCGGCCATTCTGTATATATATAGAAAATATGACCTTTTTTACGATTGGCGTTTTGATATACCTACAATGAGAGTCAGGAAATGGATACATGGATGATTTCGTACATAGTACCCACTTAACAAACAACATGGCAGCCGCTAGGGACCTCACAGTGCTAACACTGAGACAAGATTTGAAATGGTACATATTTATATCACTTTATTTACCGTTTACTTAATTGTCATCATGGCAAGGTCCTTACTGATAATCATTACAGCAGGGTCTGTAATCTGTGATCCATCGCTGTTAATAAAAGGATTTGTATATATTATATATTCCATATCTTCTTGTGAGAAAGTAACGTATGTTTTGTTTAAGCTGCAAATATACATGTGATATAGTCTAATTTTAGAATAAATTATACACGTATTTTTAAACATTTTTGCTTTGTACATACAAAATAATCTTCCCTTCTAGAAACCCAATTGGACAATATGGTAAGTGCTTGTTTACATATTTTAACTTTAAGATTAACTACATTTAATATTCATTCTAATAACTGACATCGACTTCTATCTATCTTATTTTTTTCATAGTATAATCTGGATTGGATAGGTACTAAAGTACATTGTAGCAGCAATGTGAGTTCGGACGTCGAAGGAAAAGTTTTTGTACTATCAAGTTTGTTCACACAGGATCATAATATTTAGTGTAATTCAAGGATCCAACCCAAATTTTAAATGAAAGCTATGGTTCCAATGTGAACTAACTTGATAAAATTGTCTCCAGCGTTACCATTTATCACGTTTCATCATTACAACTATAACAGGGTGAATATCTGAGCGTTTCAAGCGCCTAATTTTGGTGGCATCATTCTAGCCGAAGTTTCTATTCGTTACAATATGTTACTATGTAATTTAAAGGAGCACGGTACCTTATACAAATGACGAAGTACCTATAACATTGAGACGTTTAGAAATTATAAATATTAGATGTCATATACCAAAGAAAAACGACCAAGATCACCTATGTCCGAGGTGGGGATCGAACCCACGTACTCAGCTTTCGCGGCTGATGCCTGTACCCCTCGGCCACTCGGTCTTAGCAACCACCGGTCAAATTTCTCGGGTATATGCAATCCCTTACAAGGCTAGGCGCCTTTGACGTTTAGTGCTTGCCCTTAGAGAATGGTCAAAGGCGCCTAGCCTTGTAAGGGATTGCATATACCCGAGAAATTTGACCGGTGGTTGCTAAGACCGAGTGGCCGAGGGGTACAGGCATCAGCCGCGAAAGCTGAGTACGTGGGTTCGATCCCCACCTCGGACATAGGTGATCTTGGTCGTTTTTCTTTGGTATATGACATCTAATATTTATAATTTATATAGTATTAAGTAGTGTGACTACTGGAGAAAAATTAAAAGTACAAATCAAAATATTTAGTTAATAAATAATTTGATTTGTGTTTTCGCAATACGTTTAGAAGCTTTAGCAAAAATGATGCCACCAAAATTAGGCGGTTGAAACGCTCAAATATTCACCCAACAAATGGATTTCCATTAGAGATGTTCTGTAAATGTTACATTGTGACAATAAATATTTTCTTATTCTTATTCTATTTTTCCCGCTTTCAGGACCGGCATAATGTCAGAAATCCAAGGGGAGGCGCACCAGGTCTCCCGGTCTGATGAAGGCAAGCTCTCCGTCCGGTTCCCGTCTCTGCCCTTCGTCTTCTCAGCTCCTTATTGGGTGGTGGACTCTGACTACGACAACTACGCTGTCGTGTGGGGCTGCAACGACTTTGGTGTCTTCCATACGCGTTAGTATTTTGTTTGTAAGGATACGCTAGCAAAATGAGGCAGACATCTTCGTAAAGGGTCTGTTTCAGGGACCTAAATCGGTTTTTTTATAAAAACCTCGAAATAGCCCAATATTTTGAAATGTTTTGCACTCTTCATGTACTACTCAATATTTTATGTAATGTATATAATATACCATATCTAAGATTGAAGAGACTCAAGAGACTAGGCTAGTTGGTCATTAGTTAGAGGATCCAACTACCAATGTACCAATTCAATCATTTACAGGTAAATCATTAATAAAATAAAAATACTCCATAACATTTTTTTGAATAGGTAGGTACAGTTGGTCCTTTTTTTAAGCGCTAGTGCGAGAAATGGTTAATTTTTTGTCCGGTCGAATCTTCGGAGGGCCATCTGTACTGAAAAACACAAAAATCATATTTGCTGTACAATATTGTTCTTCATAAATGTTTCAGGAAACGCCTGGATCCTCACCAGGTCCAGAAACCCTGAGCTGTCGGTCCTCGAAAAAGCATACGCTGTTCTTGACAAGAACAACATCAGCCGCGCCTACTTCATCAGGACTGATCAGAAGAACTGCCCCGAGAACGAATAAAGACAATTATGTACATGAACATATCTCAAAAAGTTGCATTTAGATCACGTGAAGCCTTGAAATCACCTATGAAATTGGCGTTTTGTATGGAGAATTTCGTGAAAGGTTTCTTTTACATACAATTAATTTTATGTTTAATTTTTTGATGTCAAAATCAAAATAAACCAAGCCAATAATCCTAGACACTTCAAATATTTCATAAAACAAGGCTGGTACTATCATACATTTATACCTACTCTAAACATATGAACTGACAGCATAATGGCAAGAGATGTTTTCAAAGCTTAATATTGAATAATACTTTTAAAAAATGTGTGAAAGCCTTGGTTACACAGTGCACGGTTGAAAATAAAATTAGGCATCAACTAAAGTCTATGACCAAAAACGCCAATTTCATAGATAATGACTAATGACCCAATATTACTCGTAAGTGGTTGGCTGATAGAGTACTTGGTATTTAAGGAGGGTTGAGTAAAGGTGCATTCAGACCAAACGAGCATTCGCAATTCTATCCCCCACTCTACGAAATCAACGCATCATGTTTTGTGTAACGATCGAAGTTCGTAGAGTAGGGGGTTAGAACAGCGAATGCTCTTTTGGTCTGAATACACCTTAACTGAAGTAAAATTTGCTAGACTTAAATGTACTTCCACACTTTTTGGGAAATGCTGACATCATATTATTTATTTATTATAGTAATTAGACTGATTTGCAAACGAAAATTTGAATGCATACACAATTAAGGCTGCAAAATTTCATTAAGTACTTAGGTACATAGGTTATGAATTAGACATTAACGTAGCCAGATTGCATTAATTAGTATTTAAGCTATAATCTTATAATTATTTATAACTATTGTGCCTAGTTTCATGACCAAAGTGTATCATTAAACAATTGAAACGTAATCAGTATTCAAAATTAATTAAGTATGCTTATGAAACTAGGCACGAATACAAGACAAGCGTATACTGTCACATTACAAAAAATATTGTTAATAATGTACTTGTAGGTAGACATTTTTGTATTTATATTTTAAAATGTTGACGTTTGAAATAAAACAATTATAAACGAAATCGTAAAGTATATTAGCAATTTCTATCTACACCTTAAATAAATTAAAGCCTTTTACTTTTAACATAACGTAGTACAAAACGTATTTATAAATATCAGATTTTAATGGCATTGAACTTATATTAAGAAAATGAGCGACTGATATCATGATAAAATCTTCAAATATTGTGTTTCTAAAATTAGAACAAAACTTGCTTATGATAGGATTCTTTAATTTCACTTTTTAACGGTTTTTAATTATCAGACTTCATGATTCAAATCTAATACAACACTTTACCAATACTTATTATTTGTATAAATTGTTTGTTTGATAGATTTTTGGTAATCTAGCTTCACTGCCAAATGTAGTCTATAGTTTACTGCATATTATTTCATATCGTACTGATGGTTAGCAAACTTAGTTACACTCTCTTATCATTCACCATCAATGAATCTATGTCAATCAGTTATTATCATCTCTTTGGCATAGACTCAAAGTTCAACTGTATTCCTAAGTAGGCGTGCTGTCATCAGAGTGCCAACTTTTTCTGTGTTCATAGATAACATCGTCATAGCTTGGAGGTGGAGGGATATGTCCACTTCTGGTTTTACTCTTGGCTTGTCCAGCGGTGGGCTTGTTCACCAGTTTGTCTTCTTCGGCCTCTTCGGGTATTGAGTCTCGGCGGCGCGTGTCATATTCGCTGAGAATGGGTTGCGAAATATTGTTGCGTTGGGTTAGTTTTGGAGCACTGTTCGCTAGCTGAAAATGAAGCAGTCTTCCTTTAGGACACTAGGAATGATACTACTATCAGAGATAAATGGCTAACAGTAGCACGGATTACTAAACTTGTAATGGTGGTTAAATTGATATACATTTCTAAAGCAAGTTTGTCTAAAGGCTCGGCCACGACATTGGTCTACCAGCGGCGAGCGAATCAATGAGTTGGAGCGGGATGCCGATATGGGTACTCTCTCTCGCACGTATGGTTTTCCGCTAAGCCGGTTGCCTTAGACCAATGTCGTGGCCGCGGCATAAGACAATGAAACCATGACAGTTATAGGGGTAAATTATAACGTAGAGCCATTATCAGTATAGATAATATAATAATAGGTAGAAACATAAATAACGTGAACAAACTTAAATCATTTCATAAGATGATAATTATTTTTAGATTTAAGGCCTTTAACCTAAGTAAAGCAAATACTACCACTCGTGATCAACTGATAAGAAATTGAAAAATAAATAGGTTCCAACTGTTATTTACAATATTTACGGTCTATTTACTGCATAAGTATACGTAGAGGTATGATAATTGATAAATGAAGCCTTTATAATATATATTTTTAAATCACTCTTTGATGCCTAAAAAATATCACTCTTTTTTGGATTTCCTAAAGAATATGCAATTGTCCGTGAGGATAATAAATTATTTTGAAGATATACAGCACACATAACAGAATAATATGACATGACTAAATTGCTTGATGTAAGCAGAAACATATAAAATTTGTCGAGGGTGTCTTGTTACCCAAACTTTATCTACGTAACTTTATCTACAGCTGTCACAATTAAGGTAACTGCAATTTTAAGAGGACTACAGAAACGAATAACGGTTTTATTATTGTATACAGTGTGTAAATCTAATACGGGCGATCTATTAAACCAGGCATGGGATTCATTAGTGTAATCATGGATTACAAAGTTTTTTTAAAGTTACTTTTAATTTAGACCCCACAGAATTTTTTTAAGATTATCGGAGTAGCAATGTAGGTACGAACATTTGTTATTGTTGATATGGCAGTTATGTCATCTGCTTTTGAAATTAGCTGTCAACGAGTGCTTAACCCGCGTATGTTGCTCTACATTGCGCGCCGAACTATTTTGTATGGAAAATTTTGTTGCTCTAATTTTAAGTAAAATTTATTTGAATGTACTTATTATGTCGTAAACTAACACCCGTTAAGAACTTCGCCCGTATTAGACTTACACCCTGTATATTATCTTGGGGTGTGTTAACAAATAAATTGTGGAGGCAATATATCCGACAGGCATATTGTTGCTAATGCGGCCGAATGACCCTAACAAATACATCTCAGCTTAGCTGAATTCAAAACACATGTCTGTACCCTATACAGCATGGGTGGTGGTCTATTCGAGAATTCGATATTTGAGATGCTGCATCCACCTTCAGAGCGTCTTTATGCTGCCTCCAACGATCTCAAGCGCGGACCGAACATGTCCACCTTCGAAGCCGACCCTATAGAGGTATTGCTAGCTGCATTTAACTTTAGCGCCGGTCTTCATGCTGTCACCAACGATATCTCAATGTAGCTCTAAAACACGCAAGTAAGTACCTTATACAGCTGATATGGTGGTCTATTCGAGAGCATGAGATTAGAAATATACCTTTTCCCGTCTTGATGACCGATCTCAAGCGCTGACCAAAGTACCTACACTTTCGAAGTCGATCCTTGAGGTGCTGCTGGCTGCATCCACCTTAGAAGCCGGTCTTCATGCTGTCTCTGACGATCTCAAGCGCAAACCGAACTGGTCTACTTTCGAAGCCAATCCCAGATGTGTTTCTGGGTACATTCACCTTCAGAGCCGGCCTATATGCTGTCTTCAAGATATCTCAATGTAGATCATTAAAACACGTAAGTGGGTACCTTATACAGCTGGGGTGGTGGTCTATTCGAGAGCATGGGATTAGAAATATGCCCTTTCCCGTGCTGATGGCCGATCTCAAGCGCGGACCGAAGCAGGTCCACCTTCGAAGCCGATCCTTGAGGGGTCTTCGGCGATATCTCGATGTTACTGCATCGCCGTTGTGTGTTACTGCCACTGCGGCTGCGGTACAGCTCATTTATGTCACCTTGGGATAGCTAAAAAAAATATCAGATTGCCTTAGATACTTCTTAGCTTAATCTATAACATTCTAAATTATCACTATCAGCTAAGAAAGGTAGTTGAGCTGGAAATATAAATGACAAAATTAATTGCAATAAAATAGGATATTATGCCACATCCATTCCAGTATTCTTTGATAGAAGATTGATGATGGGCAGCAGCAGCATCATCATAGTGGACACATTACTGCGATCGCCAATCTTCTTGCCCAGCTTGACGATTATGGGCATTTATCTCCTAATGCGTCTTTACGCATAGATAATAGGAGAGGCCTACGTCCAGCAGTGGACTGATATAGGCTGATGATGTGAATTGATAATTTCTTCCACATTGATTCTTTATTGGTTCAGCAGCTTCATTGTAAATGAAGTTAAATGAAACCATTTTAAAAGATTGCTTATGCTTACCCTTGCTCGTGAGCCTCTCGGCAAGGAATGCAATGATCCCAGCGGATTGAAACGAGTGATTATGTGGAGTCTCTCCAGCGATATCATTGTTTCTGCGTCTTTCCTGAGGGGTTCTCCGTTCAGCTTGTCGCCTTCGCCACTTTCTGGAAAACATAACGTACTTAAGTAGTTATAAAAGCTGCTAATAAGACAACATGCAAAAGTCTCACAAAACCTTGAAAATTGTCGATTTTTTGTATATTTGTTGTGATAGTCGGTGATAACGGAATGAGATCGTCAAAATGAGATAAAAGAGAACGCCCAGGATCATATAAATTTGTGGGAAGCAGAAAATTGGACCCCGACATCTGCCCAGATATTGCTAGGTACAAGAAAGATCGAAATCAGATCACACGTAGGGGAATGACAAAGATAGGTAAGTTCCGTTTCTCTATAGCTACAAAGATCTGACATTTCAGAAATGTCAGTAGCGTTTTATCTAACGCATAAGCATTTCATTTGATAACTTCTAAATAACAGCAGGGTTTGAGCTGATTTTGGCACATTCCGGTGAATAAGTGGGTATTTCTTACTGTTGTTTATGTAGCCAGAATTTTAAATCGCTTACCATTGTCATGCTCAGAGGGCCGACTCAGCGAAGTCATGTTGATATGTCGGAGCCAGAAATAATGAAGCAGGCCATACACGATGCCGCCCAAGAAGGCGATGAGGCCCATGTAACGGAAAGCCTCTCTGGTGCCGAGGGAAGCGATGAGCAAACCGCCACCGAAGCTGCCGCTGCCTCTCCCTGTAATTTAAATATAAATAAATAAATAAATAAATAAATATCTTGGGACATCTTACACAAATCGACCTAGTCCCACGGTAAGCTCAATTAAGGCTTGTGATGTAAGTACCAGGCGACGATATACATAATAGATAGATACATATAGATACTTAAATACATAGACAGCCATGACCAAGGAACAAATATTTTGTGATAAATAAATACACAAATAATGCCCTCGCCGGGATTCGAACCCGGAACCTCCAGCTTCGTAAGCAGGGTCACTACCAACTAGGCTACGGAGGCTGACAAATGTAATAAAAATACGCTATAGTATGTCCTTTATGTACCTACAAGTACCTACTGTATATTGATTTAAACTTTCACGATTATCACTCATATTTTAAAGACAATCGGGTCTTAATCGCGTAAACTTACGTTTAATTATATCCTGACGTTTCGGGCATGACGTTACACCCGTGACATGAGTCTGCCTGAGACCACGGGTGTAACGTCGTCATGCCCGAAACGTCAGGATATAATTAAACGTAAGTTTACGCGATTAAGACCCGTTTGTTTTTAAAATACAAGTACTGTGCCCTAAATAGGGTCTTTCACTGTATGCTAAATTAATAAAAATGATGTAAGATCCTGATCTAATATGCTATATAAAGGACTACGTTAAAGGTTTGGACGCGGTCCCGAGAATTAGGTACTTTTATGAGCCTTTGAAGACGGATGTAAAAGTTCATTTTGAAGTATGATGTATCATGAAAACTTTATGATAAATGTAACTTTTACTAACATAGCTGCAGAACAAACGTCTCGTTTTCCCCTTACACTAAATCAATTCAATGACGTCACTAAATTGATGACATAAGGAGCATTTTAGGAAAGTTGGAGTTTCCCAAAATTATGAGCACTTTCACATGTAGTATCTCTGTGAGTTCTTTGTTATTGAAGTAATTTTTACAGTATATAATTTAGTAGTCTTTCTATAACATTACACAGAAAACAATATAAAAGAACCAAAGTGGTACATTATCTTTAAAGTTTATTACTTATCGTTATTTCTGAAGGTTCTTGATCATAAATAGACTAGACCATTTTGGCAAGAAAATGTTATACATATTTCCGGGATCAAACCCAAGAATAATCCAAATTTTGCCTTAAGAAAATCACAGCATAAAATTCGTCATACGGCTAGAGAATACTTACCTATTCATAGGTATATCTACTGTTAGATAAAAATAGTTAGTTAAAAGGTATCTTCGTTATATTTACTAAAGTACGAATCTATGCGAAGTTAATATAGGAGATTAAGAAAAATTTACAACTCAATGTTTTTGCATGACGTCAACAATTTTAATGCGCCTTTTAATCACATGTGTATTTTAGATGTTGAAGTTAGCAGAACGATTATGTTCTTACCATTATTATTTGCCTGACGATACTGTGAATCGTTGGCTTTATCGATAACGTGATATAAATTTGTATTCATTAACTGAAGGTTAAGTTAATTTCCTTCTCCCTATCCATTATTTAAAATTATGCCAGTTGGACACGGTTAAAGTACATGTTTATTTGTGTCTGTTTAATATATATTGCATAAAACCAAATGGGCGTGCCACCAGCAACAAAGTATTATTTATTACCACTCATGAAATACTCATAAAGAAATAAAAGTATATGTAATAGAATACGGGATACTTTCAATTAATGTAAATTTTTAAACTTGACACATTAATTACACACACACACACACACATGCACACACATGCATACACACAATAAATACAGAGCTCACATTTAATACAGAGTAACATTGGTTCATTGTTAATTCTAATATTGGTCCAGGTCCAGAACTCCAGACGGCGAAGCAAGTATCAACTTTGTTTCGAGTAAAACGGCATTTTAACGAAAGATTGCATTAAAAATAATAAGCAATATGACATTTTTTTTACCGTATGCTATTTATTTCTGCTATATTAAAGAAACCCCCAGATCTGTCCCTATTAGCGGAAGGGTGCCCATAAGGTTGGCTACATTCTCACACTGAAAGTCATGCCTATTCTTTGGCCTAGACAACTGAAATACGTAACTCACAGCACAAACCAAATAATAAAATCATCAAGCGTTAACACTTGGTACACCCAAATCCAATTAGCATTATTACCCACTTCCCCCATTATCTCATTATGCAAGTCATAGAGGAACTCACCAAGGCTGAAGTGGGCCATCCCGAGCACTCCAATGAGTGTGGCCAGGAGGTTCTTCGGCGCCAACATAGCGCAATAAGTGGCGGCTGCTACCCACATCAGGTGGACGGATAGCGACTCCATAGCCTCGAAGGGGAAACACCACCAGGAGTTCCTGAGGAAATCTGGAGATTAGACAATTGCAAAAACAAGTTTTATATGAAATTTATTTCGATATTATGAGCTTCTACTGCGGACTGTATTTTTATAGACAATCCCCTTTATTAATAAATGTCTCCTAACCTAGCAGCTCAGCTATAATGGTTTGCCCATAATAAACAGAGGGCGAACTTTATCATTTATAGACAACGACATTATAGGCATAAGAAGCAGATAAGAACGAGGAACTGAAATAACATTAGCTGAACTCAGGAAGTATACTTGCACCACTTTATTTTGATGACTTCACTTTAGAACTGAGTCACCGTAGTACCCGAAGAACAATAAAGCTAAACTACTATATGATACTATGTTAGTCTATAAGCATTGTCTATTTTCATAAATTGCCACTTTCCTACTCACAAAGTTACCTTACACATCATCAGCCTATGACATATTAACTATGCGTATAGGCGCATTAGGAGGTAAATGCTGGGCAAGCGGATTGGCGATCGCAGTAATGTGTCCACTATGATGACGCTGCTGCCCATCATCAATCTTTTATCTAATATGGTCAGAGACACTTCAATCCCTTAGTCGACTCTTACGACAACCGCAGGAGGAGTTTACCTTACGCTTGCACTAAATTACCTACATATATGGATGGTAGTTTACTGCTACCGACAGTACCAACTTAAGTTTATGCATTAGCTGCAAGTCTAAATATTTATAGCCAGTATACAAGACTTTATGATACTTATGATAAAAGCAGAAGGAACAGAAATAACTCGAATGACTCTGAAAGGTCTTTAACCAACATTACATCTGATGTAAACGAATACGGAGCCATTAATGCACACCCACATTCTGTCGTTGTGCTCATAAACTTGACAATGCCCCTGGACATACTAATTCTGTAAATAGAGTTAAAGGATACAACATCCTAACTGCTGATGAAGATAAAACTCTGCAAGACTTCTAGGTACCTACCTACTCTTTTACTCATGATCCAAGGAATATACTCCCCAACGCACACTTCCTCGCCCAACGCATCAGTATTGCGATACAGCGAGGAAATGCCGCTAGCAACCTAGGTACAAAGCCACAAGGGCCGATCTTAGATATAGGTAAGATTAGTGAGATTTAGTTGTACAGTTTTGAAAATAATGACCGTTAAAAAAGTGTAATTGTCCGCAAATCGCAACTAAAGTTTTTGGATTGGTTTTTTTTTACAAAGGACAGTAAAATTATAACTGAAGAAAATTTGTATAGTGAAGTGACTACTTTGAAATACCGACAGCTAAATCGACTATCGCAATCTTTCTAAAATATATATTAATGACTTGATAGGTAACCATGTTCCTGTGGCACAATACAATGAAAGTAACAATAGATCAAAATTAGGAGCATGTAACATTATTTCAAGTTTCCACTACGTACTGCGCTGCAATGGCAATACTGATTAAGAGTATCAACAATGTTGATGCACTTCATGTATTTGATAAGACACTACTTAGTCCCTTGTCTCTGTTTAGTTAAGATGGACAAGACAACGGCACATAAGAACTGATTGACTATTACAAACATGCCATTGCCAAGGTCTCGCCAAGTATTTCACATTGCTACAAATTGTAAAATAGCTGACACCCACTGTGTTTCCTTTAGATAACCGGCATTGTTATATCGTTGTATGTCAGATGAATGTGATACGTATTACCGGGTACCGGACTCTATTTAAATACGTCTCACTCAGGGCTTCGAGGCAGATCAGATGATGTGGATACATTGTTGCAACACATTCTATTTAGAACTATGATTGCTATATATAAGTAGCTCTACCTAAGTAAGATAGTTAATGAGGTATAAGTATCAAGAACTGGTGATATGATAAATGAAGAACTTACTTCGCGACGGCGACGCATGTACCAAAAGTGTTACCATGAAAATATTTATTTCCATGTTTGTTGATTTCTCAGCCACTAAATCCCTGTAGCCCAGATTATCTAGTTGCCAATCTTGCCATGCAGGATACAAGACTAAATCTTGAACCCTTCAGTTTCTGTTCCTATACTTAATGGTAGCTGGGAATGTGGGAATCGAGCATTGAAGAATTCTGACAACCAGGCCCTAATTTCACCACATTGACAAGTGCTACAATTGTAAATTTACAGTTTCTGCAATCTAGGGCGTCTATAGGCTACAGTTACCGTTTACCATCGGAAGGGCCGTCCGATTGTTTGCCACCAACATAAAGTTTAGTGCAGGAACTTTAGTAAATCAGCAGTATATAACTACTTTTTTGCGAAGCAAAATTACAATTGTCACAAAAAACACGACAATTGTAGCGAAATTCTGACATATGCAGAACCTCATGTCAAGACTGAATGAGAATTGTACTAAACCTTGCGACAATTGTCACGGGGTTCGGAAAATTAAAAGTATTTTATTAATGATTTAAAAACGTTATTAGTAATCATTTTTTGTTGGTTGCAAACAAGCTTATGGACCGTCCGATAGTAAGCGATAGCCGCAGCCTACGGAGGCCTGTGACGTCAGTAACAGTGATATTATATAATTGTCACACTTGTAATTATGGTGAAATAGGCCACAGGTAAAAAGACAATCGTGCATCGAAACAAAAATTGTGTAGTGATTTCATCACGCGATGGTTCTATCGTCATTCCTGCAGACGATGAACGAGCAGCGAGTAGCGATTAGGGAGCTTCTTCTTTGAAGGCGAGTGATTTCCTAAGAAATTTTACTCCCCGGGCTTATTTTATTGAGCAATTTTTTAATCCTTTGGTCACGAAAAAGAACTGCGATAAACCCACAATTTTGAGTAAAACCGTGTTTGTACGGGACATCGGTGAACCTTTCGCGAAATGCACTCACTCTATGAAGGAGTATCCGACGAGCCTGGCAGCATGCGAGAAGAACGCCACGATGATGACGTTCACGTGCCCCATGCGCGCAGTGATGGCGTCGGCGCCGTACAGGAATGGGATGCTGCTCAGCGTGCCCACTGTCACTGTTATCCCTGCGCAACAATTTTATCATCAGAAATGGGACAATTTTCAACACAAAACTCTCGTTTTTAAGTCGAAAAATGCTCGGGTTGTTTCGCGCCGTATTATTTTCGCAGCGGCTTATTTTTCTACTTAAAAGCGTGAGTAGCCCGCGTGAAATATACTTATTTTCAATAGGGAATTTTTAAAAGTACCAGACCCCGTCTAATATGATGCATATTTAAGCCAATGGTATTAAAATAAGTATCAGAAGTCGAGCTGTGCTTGATTTAGCATAAGTTACGGGAAAAGAGGAAAGCAATCAATCGACTTTTGAAGCGATACTTACCTAACAGGAAGTTCGGTGCCCCCAATTCCTTCAAATACAGGAAGAGATAAGACTCAATAAAACCCCAAAAGTTGCCCAAAGCAAACAGGAAAAATATGAAAATTATGATATGTGGCATCTTTATGATATTCACTAGGTCGTGTAGCAAATTATCTGCAGGTAATTTAGCTCCGAGTGGCATCACAGCTACAGTTATAGCTGATATCAGTAGTAACACGTCATACGTGTAAAATGCAGCGGAATAGTCCGTGTAACCTGCAATCAACAAACCGATGTAAACACAACAAACTATTGATATTAGATAACGATTACGAGATGGCGTTAACTTACCGACTTGTTTGCTCCTCATATCTATAAGCATGCCAGTTATAGGAGAGAATATAGCCATGCCGATACTGGAGAATAATCTTTCTCGGCCAAAGTCACCGCCATATTTCTGTATCATTGTCAAAGCGATTGGATCCATGATAGTTACTGTCGCAGATAACATGATAGTTCCCATGAATCTCAGGAAGAAGTAGATGTAAAAGGTTTTGTCGTCGCTCTCTTTGTAATCTGGAGGGCAAATATCGGGGCCACCTTTCCTGTAATATTCCGACGATAAATCACACTTAATCCCTTGATAAGTAGCATTGATAAATACATTGAAATAGGAAAACATGTTGTAAATTACCTGAAGTCACATTTTTGGACAATGCAATCACGGGATATTTTTTCAAGTCTCTGTTGTGACAATTTGGTCATATTGTGTAACATCACGAGTCCTCCACATCTTAAGTCTTCTTTGTCTAATGCTGTTATGTTTACTCCTTGGTCGATGAGAAGTTTTTCGCCGAATCTTGTTTTGAAGTCTGTGATTGTTTCGTTTTCATCCTGAAGTAAAAAATATATCCTGAAGTTAAGCCTCGCGTTAAGCACTTACTCTCCATTATTTGAGTACCTAATTAAGGCTAGGTTTGGTAAATAATTAAGAGACGGCTCACATTAGACCGTACCGAGCCTGGGTGAGGCCATTCGACTTTTAATTTTCCATCAACCAACATCGGTCTAACAACGTAACGCTTTCTATGAAATTCGAGGTGCTGGACAGCCTAGCTCGAGCCATTTTTGTTAGCTGAAGGCATTCAAACATGATTGTGTAAAATAGCATCTTAAATGCAGAGACAAATGGAGGAGAATAATTAAAAAAAAAATATCTCCACCCGGGGTAATCACGACCCTTACTAATGAGAAGATCGACGCGTGAAGGAGGAATACATTTCATGTGCAAGATTGCGGCTGCGTCACTTCTCTAATCCGGGACACGAAACCTTACTTTAATTTTGGTTATTATTTTTTTTGTTCTACAATTCCCAAGTGTGCTAATTGTGGACTTTACTAAATTATATTAGAATTTTGAGGACTTACCCTCTCCATTTCAATGCCGAGTTGTTCTTTCGGATCGCCTAAATCTTCGTGCACTTCCACAAGAAAGAAAGCTGCATCATTATAGTCCTCGTCATCAGTGATGTTGAACAAACTAAAATAATACAATTTAGTACTTCATTATTAAGTTAGTATCTAGTTTTTGCTTTCTGTAATCATTTATAATTATCACTGCTTTGCAAAACACTATAGGTCGTTTCTTTCATAGGATATGTAGAAAATTGTTTTTTCTTTGTCATCTTTTGTACTCGTATGTGCACTAAGTACTTATTGCTTTGACGTACCTAAATATATACTTAGACATAATGCCACTGTAGTTGTAAATTACCTACGTCGTACATGATCACAAGTTTCACTACGACTATCTTCATTTAAACCTATTTTATCTCTGTTTGCTCGAAATGATTCTCGGTAGGCAGACACCATAAAAACTCATTGTCGAACATAAATATTGACTTGAATGTAATACTCTTAAAGATTACTACTGTCATCATATATATCTTTGTTATGGAGGACTTTCTGGGAAGTCGGGGAAAATTGGAAGCTGTATTGAATCAATTTCTATATAGTTAAGGAAGAACGGTGCCTCCTAGCACAGGTTATTTTGTAAATAACTTACAAGGAAACACCAGAATATCGGAATATTTTAATTTAATTTAATCTGTAACGCTCGTAAGCTTTTTATAAATTTTTCGTGTTTTCGAGTAAGCACCAACGTACCATTAGTAACTCTACTCGTAAATGAGAATATGAAACCTCGTCGGACACAACAAAAAAACAACAATTTGGATAAAGTATATTGGTGGTATTAAGTGTTCAAAAGTTTTAGCTGATGTTGCTGGTGTTGCAGACTATATTTTTAGACAAGCGATATTAATATTTATTTTGTATTGCAACTGCTTTTTCTCTAGCATTATACGACCTAGCTACACTTAAAATAGTTATAACTTTGTATTTTATTTCACTGATTTCAAAATTCTTCGTGTCACTCGCAGGACCCCAATACCTAGTTGCTTTAACAACAGGCGCCAGTGACTCTTCAATTTTAGTCTAAGGAACACACAGGTATTTGAGAACTGTTGCAAAACATAATTATGTATAGATAACTCGTAAGTAAAATGCGTATCATAAGAATGTACATCATTCGATCTTCTTCAATTACACTGATGCCATCGCCCATCACCCTAAGTTGTAAAGAAGTAAAACACAAATTACATTTCTCCTTTCAGAACCTATAGTTTCAACTCCAAAAACAATCTTGCATGATAAAAAACCGCGATTAACATGAACTTATACTTACCTTACGTTTGATTTGAATTTGCGTTGAATATGGAAATCCAGGTCATCCTTATCGTCTGCTGGATCGACTGGGCTCTCCGTGGGCTCTGAGAGTAAGCAATGGTCTATGCAGCGGTCCAGCACGAAGTCCACTTGCTCGTCCTCGTCAGGACATTCCCGGCTTGGGCAGGGACTCCACCAGATCTGGAAATATGTTAAATTAAATACTTAAGTGATGAAGTCGCCAGCTTAAAAACTTTAAAGGCCCCCAAATACATAGTGCAGTTCGTGCACGTACGCCCGTCCGTGGTGTGCGCGTTATAGCATAGGTAATGTAAATGTCATGTTAGATGCACACTGCTCGCGTGGCGTGCACGTGAGTGTGTCCAGCCAGCGGTGTGCTGTGCCATCTACTATGACATTTACATATGCTACAGCTACACGCATGCACGCGCGTATTTACACGCTACACGCGCACCCGGTGTGATTTGGCCTTAAGATGTCAGGGGAAAGAGAAAGTGGTATGATATCGGCGAATTTTTCTGCGTCGAATGAGCTAGGTTTCGTATCCATCTGACAACATTTGTGTCGCTTATCCCATTGGTGATTTAGAGAACTTTCGACCATTTTTTATTACTAAACGACTTGGTTTTTGACAACTTTTAGTAATTTGGAGATTAGATAAAATATAATTCAACATAATTAATCTTGGATTATTTTACCTATTCGTCATGACAAGTTAAATTTCACTTGGATATTTTTGCTGTGTAACAACTAAACTTCACTTGTCGGTTAGCTATTTCTACCTGACTGTATGATATGTTCTCATGTCGTTTGGACAATTTTACCTTCATCTTAATTTAAAATTGAAGACGGTTAGACAATATTGCTTGACTATGATATCTGAACTACTTATTGGCGTTTATCCATTTTTACCTACATTTATTTATGAACCATCTCCTTCACATACCCCTTTTTACTATTTACCTACTTTTTGGAATAATGTTATTAAATCCTAAAACAGTTTTTCTTTTTTCACGTGTAAGTAAATTCGTTTACTAGTCACGGAATGTTACTCATGTAATTAATATGACTAACTATGAAGTCTAAAATAGTTTCTCATTTTAAGTATGTGGATATTTCTTAATGATATTATATTTATGCTATTTTATCAATTTATACATTTTTACCTGAATATAAAATACGCCACTTCGGCAGTTAGATAATTTTAACGGGATACATTCGTTATGTAAGTCTCGGGTGGACCTTTTTACCTTCCTTATTTCTTACACAACGTGTTGGTTAGATAATTTTACCTGAATCAATTTTTCCGACCATTTTGCTTAAGCGACAGTAAATCATTAAATAACACTTGAATACGTTAAATAATTAAAACATCACATAGAAAACATATTTATGTCCATAAATAATGCTTCAATTATTTGATTTGGCCTGCTGATTAATTTAAATGATTTTTTTTCGAAAATCTCGGCGGTTTTTTGCTTCTCCTGTAAAGTACGCACTGTGTCGCTTATCCAATTTCTCCTTTCCAGCGTCGATATGTATTTTTATAATTATCAGTCTCATCGCATATACATTTCGGGATTGGTTTTATGCGGAAAGTTAAGATGATTTTAAGGCAGTGGCTAGTTCGAGGTTTTTGTTAACCCACTGAAACCACTGGTGTGCTAATTGCTGAATGTCATAGAATTGAATATGTCCCTTCCCCTGTTCAATCACAGCTGCTAATTAATATTTATACTAGGTTCAGAAGATAATAGATCCATACAAAATTTACCGCCATAGGTACTTTTCTTTTTTCGCCCAAGCTCTCCCATAATTTATGAATGTGACAGTCAGTTACCTACTTCAATTCATTTTGCTTTTTGAACAATATGATGATAATGAAATACTTACTTATATTAATTTAAACTTTCACCATTATCACTCATATTTCGAACGTGTTGATACATTCTCTCGCCAGTCTGCCTGCGACCACGGGTGTAACGTCATGCCCGAAACGTCAGGATATAATTAAACGTAAGTTTACGCGATTAAGACCCGTTTGTCTTTAAAATATTAATGATAATGACATTCTGCAACTTGCTCTACATAGGTAACTACTTCATGTTTAGGCAATGAAAATATCTATCTATCCGCTATTTGGTCCAAATTACAAGACATTGCCACTCAAATAGCTAAGGGGAGCATCGTAATTTGACTATAAATTATCATCTGTTAGGTCCTTGACCATACTGGCCTGTCTGAAGTAATAAAGGTTGCCCCTTCAAAAGTTCTTGAGTAGGTAATAGGTCGGTACTGCATCCGCTACTACCGGATGTATCATGACGCAAATTTTATTCCAACATAGAAAACAATAGAAGAACATATGAATCATTACTTTTATCAATGCTAGTGCTACGTTAACATTTCTCTAAATAAAATCATTTGTTAGACTACACTTACACAGGAATTTATCTTTATTAAAATATTTACACACAGAAACACTGCAAGTAAAGATACTATTTCTCAATATTTCATCTACTCCTCCAAAAACTACAACGTAAACAAATCTATCAAAATCATAAAAAAATCGTAGCCGTTTAGTTTTTAGGCTGTTTAGGTAGACATGTATGCCCAAAATATACCCAAAAAACATTTCCATCCCATATCCTTTCGTGTGGTAAAAAATCTTAACCTAAATCCATTCCGTCAATTCCGTTCGCACTCGGCAGAATATTATAATCCCGAGCGCTAAGACTTTGCCATTGGCTAATTCGTCCTACAGCCGGATGGCGCCGATTTGCTTAAATTCTTACAAGTGTGGCATTAGTATACACCTCTTTACCCTAATATATGTGACAAGGTTCAATTCACGCAGAGACGACAACGTATTCAATGTACTAGTAGGTAATCAGCATTACCTAATTGGCTTGAAAGGATTTTCACCAGAAGACTAACCTGTCCTTGCAAACTCTCACTTGACAGAGATTACTTTCTGATCTGATACTAAACACTACGTATGTCTATATTGATTAATCAGTAAGCTTTTCAATCTTTGTAATAGATCTGGAATATTGTGACAAAAATTACCTCGACGCTATTTTTGTAAGGATCTCGCATGACGTACGCCGAAGGCATCATCCCAGGAGTTTCTTGATGCGGAATCAGAAGCAACGAGTGGTGAAACGCAGCGTTTAGGATCAGGGCTGTGATTACCACAGGCTTATACTCCCCGAAACGGTCCACCAGGAAACCTACAAGCAATATAACAATATCACACCGCATCTACGCGAAAACGGGTATTGGTTTTGTAGACAGAAGAATGTACTTACCAGTTATCGGCGGGCTTAAGAAGGTTGTAAACGGCAAAGCTAAATACACAAACGATATTTCAGGCACAGTGAGTCCTATACTTTGCATGTGAATCGTCAAATACGGAAGCAAAGAAGCTGTGGCTCCGTACATCACGAATAAAGTCACTTTTAACATTATAAGGTTCGGGTTGATGCGGAGGCAAGCCATCAGGCGCTGACAGCAGCCAATAGGGGCTTCGCTGTCGTCGTCCATGGTATCGTCGTCACTGTTCTTCTTGGACAGATCGTCTATCGACTTGGCCATTATCACACTATCATACTAGTCAGGTGTGCATACGCGGAGAGTATCTTATCGACTGAGTAAGTCACTCGACAGAAGCTGCGGCGCTACGATTATTTACTTAGAGATTGCCGCAGCGACTGGAGTCAGAGGGTCCCGACCGACTGAGCGGATCACGGCGGACGACTCGGGACACCAATTTTCAAATTACAAATTACCTCCGTTTAAGGAGTGGATTGGTGGGGATGGTTAAATCGGCTTCAATCCAAGACCTTGTAGGTAATGGCCGGGGTCGGGGCGCTGCGCATTAGTTCCCGAGGTGCCTCCAGTTGCGGATTTTGTGCAAATCTTCCTCTACATGTAAGTTTAAACATTTGTTTTTTTAAGCATTTCGACATTCTCTTCGCTGACACGTTGTTTACTATAATTAAACATATATTATGTAGGTAAGTAGGTACTTAAATATACGTTAGGTATAGGTACAGTCAAGTGCAAAAATAGGTATCGAAGGAATCCTCTTATAAATATGTTACGACATTCTTCTTACACATACGCAGAGTTAATGTGCACTGGGACATATATTTGAGCATTTTTATATACATCGTATTTTGCTTTTGACTGTACGACGGGTACCTATAATATTGTCTTAGTAACAATTAAGACAAAATCCAGGTACATCACAATAAGACGCTGTAAGTATATTATTTATGAAAGGGCGTTCTTGTCTTCATAATTATACATTCTGGTCAATAAGTATTCATATATGATTCAAGTAAGTAATTAAAAGTATAAATTAAATATGCTCTGACGAAGTTAATGAAATGTTTTATATCCAGTTTGATTGGGTAAAAAGTTGATCTAATATAACATGTATTAAATACCAACGTGCATTCCTTTGTTTTCTGTTCTTAGTCGTTTTACGTAGGAAGATCTTAGAGATTAAATCTGCGCAGAAAATCATCATCTTTTCGACAATCCTGGGGTTTAAACAGGTACGGCTCGTCATGGCTCGTCACGCAGTCTCAGGTCCCCTCGTCTTTTTTTTATTCAGAATAGGTAGACGTTTGACCACGATCATACCTGCTGGTACGAGTAAGTGATGATGCTCGACAAACTAGGTATACCCAAGAATTGGTGTTAGCAGTAAATTTTAACTATTTTCTGTGCAGTGCATAAAGTTATATGTAAGTACCGGTATATGCTACAATAATATACAAGGTGGAATTCGACGAGGGACCTTTACGGAAATGGGAGATAGTTAAGGCTATACTGAGCAACTTTTACTATGGGACCAACCCCGAAATCGTAAAAAAAATGACTTTCATACATTGTGTGTATACATGCCGTACCTTTTTGTATGGATAAGTTTAGCCCATACCAACATTAGCTTGAATTGTTGTGTTTACGGAATCGATGGTATGCTAGCCACCATTTCGACGTCAATCCTTTATTTGGCAATTAATGCAGGTATATTCCAAATACACTTTAAAAAAGGATGTTTTCAATTCAACCGTGAGTGTTTTTTTCCTAAAATCAAATTGACCAACGTCATATTATTTAAACGCCGTTTTTTCCGCACGCATAAATTTTCATAGTACTTTTCCGCACGGCCTGGTTGGTACTGCCGAGATAGTCTGGTTTTCGTGGCATAATGCATTGTAAAATGATGTATGATACACATGTTGAAATGTAGGCTTGTTCCTAACTCGTGTCGGTCTTAAAACACTCGCTTCGCTCGTGTTTTATAGTCACCAACACTCGTCCTGAAAAGAGCCAGTCCACACTTCTATCATAAATAACTATTATTGTATTAATTAGTACGATCCAAGATCGAATATTATGTTTGCTGTTTATTTATTGTTGTTGCACTACCGGACTTATTTTTTGTTGTTGTTTTGAATCTTGCCCGTTAATGAGGTTTTTCTGCCAATAGGCAGCGCTAGGGTAGGCGTCGGGTCCAGACCAGGTACAAGTGCGAAAAAAATTAAGCTCAAAACGAGTGGAGATAAATTAAAGCACAACCGAAGGGAGAGCTGTAAATCGAAACGAGTTAACGAATTTCGTTTTCGTAACTCGTGTCCGCCCCGCCCCATAGTGGCGGAAAAAGTATCAAAAACCCTAATTCCCTTTAACGGGCAAGACTCAAAAGAACGTGGGTTCAAGCCTCGACGTAATTATAATATTATAGTACGAAAAATTCTGTACAAGAAAAAAATACAAAAGATCTATATCTTTTTGTATTTTTTTCTTGTACAGAACAGTGTTACAGGGTTTTCGTTTTTGAGACCGGTGCCGGTGCCCTATAAAGGGTTAAAATGATATTATTGCAAATAGCGCCATCTATTTAACCATTACGAAAAAGGTTCTGAGAGTTACAAAAGCGCCATCTCTTGCTGACTAGCTGAACTACGCCAAGGAAGTCTTGCGATTGCAAACCTCTGCCTGCAATAGTTATATCACTCAGCGCTCTAGACTTATAATTAGTTTAGAATCTAAATACTAAAATAGTTTCAATGAAATATAAAAGTATGTTTGTGTAGTGGCGCTTATTTACACTGAGGCAAACGCATAAAACGTAAATCATTGTTTTGCAACAACTTTGCGATGTTAACGGTTCGCAATGGCGCATTATCAGAGACGTAAAAATGTGAGATAATGTTTATTGTTTGTGTTTTTGTCGTATTCTTATTAAAATATATATTTAAAACTAAGGTAAGCACAAATAATTTAAGAAATTCACGTACTTTGTACCCATACATACAGTAGTAGTACATCAAAGACTTTTCTTCTTTAGAATCGTATTGAAATAAAAAACC